>SJYX01016989.1:34983-47946 GCA_006410675.1 Oreotragus oreotragus
CCTTGTCTCCTGCTTTGGCAGGCGGATTCTTTACCACTGAGCAACCAGGGAATCCCTGTCTCTTATACACATCTAGATGTGTATAAGAGACAGCACGTATACCTATGGCCAATTCATACTGACGTATGGAAAAAACCATCACAATATTGTAAAGTAATTATTCTCCAATTAAAATAAATAAATTAATTTGAAAAAAACACTGTTCAGAAGAATGCTATTTGTCAAGAAAATAATAGGCAAAACTAAAATTAAGGCAAAGTATTAACATAGATAAATCAGTATATGCCATAATAATCAAAATAAAATTTATGTAGAAGATATAACAATTATAAAATTTTATGTATGTAACATAATCAATAAATCAATCAAGAAATCAATAAATGAAAAGTTTTACCAGACACTGATAAACCAAGCACATAGAGAAATCCTTAAAACTCAATATATTTTTATACAAAACTGATTATAATTTTAAATAAATGATTATTCACAAAGCACATATTTAATTATAAGGCAATTAAAATAGAAATCAACTCTTAGAAGATGGATTTAAAAAATGTTACTTCAAAATGTTAAAAACTTTTAGAAATAATTTACAGTTTCTTAGAAACTTCACTCTTCTGAATGCATTTTATAAACCTAGATGCAGCATTTTACATTCTTTTATTTTCATGTTGTTAAACACTTGGCCCTTTTGTTTCAACTTGCAAGATCATCTCAGGTCTTAACTCGCTAACCCATATAATTTTTATTTCTCCATGATTGGTGTCTATATTCTATGTTAATATGTGTCCTATGCACTCCTTTGAGTCATTCACCAGAATGATAAATCTGTTAACACGAAGGACAGACTTAAAATCCTAATGTATCTAATTAGTGATGGAATAATGCATTAACCCTTTCATATTATGAAGATCTACATTTTGATTATCTCTTTTTTATTCTCTGATACTGCTTAATACAGGAGTAATATAGCTTTCATTTTAGGACTGTGCTCAATTATAGACCTAAACTGTGTGTTTTTTTTTTTAACTTATGCATAACATAGCCAAGAAAAAACTGATACACTAAAAAAGGAAAAAGATTTTGCTAAAGGTGTAAGGGAGCAAAGAAGAAACACATATCTTCTGACATGCAGATATATATTAATAGCTTGTTTTTTTAGGCATAAGGATTTTTCTTTGTTAAGATATAGCAAAGATTAGAGAAAACTTTCCAGAGTACTGACTTTCCAGTTTCTTATTTCCCTATCTATAGGATAAACACTAATCATAAATTTCACCTCTAAGGAGTGTCCTCAGACATCTAGATCCATTAGTAAAGGCCAAGAGAAAGGACGATTTTATTCCCCATACAATTTTGTGACTGATCTCTCCAATTTTGGATACCTCAACAAGATAGCTATATCTTAAGAGATAAAAAATAAGCATAAAATTCATACCAAAGGAATTCCACTCATATGGTCATAGAGGAAATTATTCTGGAAATACAGTGCATTATTTAGGTGTTAAGGAGCTTGGGTACCAGTCTTCATTGGAGTTAAGCACTGAAGAGTGAGTTAGAGGAACAGCAAGAGTTTCCCCTCTCTGGGCTCAAGTTCTCTTATCTCCAAATGATGGGGTTGGGCTAATTTAGGTACAAGGCTTCTTCTTGTTCTAATCTTTTGTTGGGTTAAGATCTGTATTTATTAGAGTCCTCAGCATGCTCCAATAACACATTTGTATGGTTATGTGTAACCACATTGCTTAAAATGAATCCATGAGATACTTTAATAATACAGTAAGTAAAGGCAAATTACATGTTGAAACTATTAAACACTATATAAGATCAAAGTACTCTTAATTGCTCATTATAGTTCAACTAAGAAATTCTGTCTTTAGAAATTTTGATTAAATCTGACAGAAACTTAAGTGAAAAATGTTTCTCACAGTATCTGAATATTTATTTATTTATTTTTAGAGTGGCAGGGGGTTTCTGTTTCTGTAGGGTACTTCAGTGCTTCAAATCTCTGAACTCAGTATTGATGATTTATTTGAACTTGTGCCTGTTCTATTTTCCACATTGCTTTATTCTATTAGATCTTAATTTTTTGCCTTTTATAAGGAGTTTCAGCATAAGACTTGGTGTAAGGTAACTATTTACTAATTTTTTTGACATAACAGAAATAACACATTGTTAGACATGTATCATATCAATATTACTAACATCATTTATTTCACTCTCCTAAAAATACTTTTTCCATTCCTTTCCTCAGAAGCTTTATACCACTCATTCCTTCATATAAAATCCTGACTCACCACACACTTTTGGTTCATTGTCTATTATCCCAAACTTGGTAAATCTCAATCACTCACACAAAATTATATACATATTTTATATTTATAATATAAAATTTATATGAGTTTATAATATATCAATATAAATATTTTAATTAATATTAAATTTATATTTATTCATGTCTTATATATTAGAAAATATATTTTTAGCTACTTTTGGGGTCTCATCTCAGTGTTTCAGACTATACTCAGAGAGTTTCAAGTTCATATCAAATAAGCCTATCAAAATATATTTTAGAAAGACAATTTTTCTTCTTGGGAAAAATTCTGGGGGTGACTTAAAAATAACACTTCNAGACACGACTGAGTGACTGAACTGAACTGAATGTTTTATATACTATATATGCTGTCTCTTATACACATCTAGATGTGTATAAGAGACAGGTCTTATATATTAGAAAATATATTTTTAGCTACTTTTGGGGTCTCATCTCAGTGTTTCAGACTATACTCAGAGAGTTTCAAGTTCATATCAAATAAGCCTATCAAAATATATTTTAGAAAGACAATTTTTCTTCTTGGGAAAAATTCTGGGGGTGACTTAAAAATAACACTTCTCCTCGTTCCAATACTACAAATTATTTATCAGTCTCATTTGTAGCAAATTATAGTGAATAAAAATCTCAATGTATGAAACTCTAGTAGGTGGGTTTTTTTCCCCTTAAATATGTTCCAAAAACTAAAAAATAAAACATGTGTCATTTAAATAGTTCATTTTGTGGAAATGAAATATATTGCAAGAAACATTCTCTCAGAAATTGATAACAGAAATATAAAAGTGGTTATTTCCTTTCAAGAAAAAATTCTATGTTCCTTAAAACTGTGATAAAGATAACTACTTTGGAGTTGTGACAGAGATATTTATTTATGGAATAACACACAAACAAAAATTGTCTCTCAGAGAGCGTAGAGTCCAGGAATAGAGCAGGTGTGAGAAATGGTGAAGAACACACTGAGGAGGGAACAGTCCTGCTTAAAACCAGTGGTGCTATCACACACCGAAAGTATTGTGACTTTGTGTTGTCCCATCCACTTGAAGTATTTCGTGGGAGAAGGAATCAGGATTATGCCCTTGCATGAGCAATATTTCCTCTAAGAGAAAAGGAGACATCATGGATGAATCATGAGGGTTCTGTGGTATAATAACTTTCTGCATCTTAGAGAATCTTGTCAATTTATCAGAGAACAAATACTAAAGAAGACAAAATTAACAAAGATTAAAACCTCTAGGGAGAAATATAATTCCCCAAATTCATGGGAACAATTCCTCTAAAAATAATAGAGAGCCAATTCTCAAAGAAATGATAGCAGTATGGAATAAACCTGGAGCTTTAAAGGTGAAAGCTCAGATAAAAATGGAGTGTCCAGAAGCCATTTTCTCACAAGGAATTATCCATGGTACTCACAGCCCTATGCCAAAATCTCTTAGGATTACAGGAGATCTAAACTTTTCCAGGAAAACTGTCTATTCTAACATTAATTCTGTTTGGACTTAATGAACTCTAAAGCCATCTGGTGTACTTAAAACTTATTTCAATAATATATTCATGTGTTGACCTCCTATTTTATCCCAGGCAGGTATGACTTATTTTTAATTGTCATAAATGTATGAAATTAAGACTATCAGTAACTAAATTAAGATTTATCTTATAAAACTTGCCAAATGTTATACAAATGCTGACTGTAATGAGTATTGAGATTTGAATCTTGATCTATCTGGAGTTAAATCATGTGGTCATAACCTGCTTTGCCTTAATAGAATAGATGACTGGGCTATAAAAGGAAGAAAAATGTATTAAACTAGTCACAAATTTTAAGGTCAATTAAGACTCTCTTGTATGTACTATCTACATTTTCCATTTTCTGTCATATAATGACTGAAGAATTCCTTCACTCTTAGGAGACTGAGACCACGGGTGAGTTTCACAGAGTGAGATACTCTGGGAAGGGATTTATGCATATGTTTAGGGTCACACAGAGCTCTTTATTCATCATTTAAGTCTAGAAGAGACAGTCCACTAAAGAATGTAGAAAGTGAGATACTTTGGGAAGTGAGAGGCAAGTTTAAACGTACATGAGAATGAAACCCTATGGATTCGATGACATCAGCAGTACCAGACACTTCTGAATGGGTAAATAATGGTTTGTTTAGTTGTTTAAGATGTGCTTGTTCTCATAAGAGGACATTTTTAATGGGACTTCAGTTATTCCCATACTTAAAACCTACAATGGCTAAAGTAACGATTAGTTGTCAAGGTCTCTTGAGTATAGATTTTCCTAGAAATCTTCATATATAATTCCAATGAATCGCTGTCACTAAGTGAAAGTTGCTCAGTTGTGTCCAACTGTTTGCAACCCCATGGACTATACAGTCCATGGAATTCTCCAGGCCAGAATATGGAGTGGGTAGCCTTTCCCTTCATCAGGGGATCTTCCTAAACCAGGAATCGAACAGGGGTCTCCTGCATTACCAACTGAACTATCAGGGAAGCCCAATTCCAATGAGAACCTTTGCATTTAATGATTACAATACTAATCATGATCAAAATCAGTATAACCTATAGCATTTTGCTAAATTAAATATCAAATTATGAAGAGCAAATCTTGTTATATGTATTTTATTATATTAATATTGCATAATATATATGAATGGTAACAACCTATGTAAATCACAAATACTCTAGTATTTATATAGAATAGGAGAATTTGTAAAATTTTTTTAAATTGTGGTTTTCAGGCAATTGAGAGATACTGGGTTTCTCTGATGGCTCAGATGGTAAAGAATCTACCTGCAATGTGAAAGACGTGAGTTGGGAAGATCCTCTGAAAGAGGGCATGACAATCCACTCCGGTATTCTTGTCTGGAGAATTCCCATGGATAGAGGAGCCTGGCAGGCTACAGTCTGTGGAGTCACAAAAAGTCAGACAAGACTGAGCCACTAAGCACATTACAACAGGTCAATAAGTTCAAAACACATGTTTTTACTTTATAGTTTGCTGCTTCCCTGATGGCTCGGCAGATAAGGAATCTGCCTGCAATACAGGAGACGCAGGTTTGATCCTTTGGTTGGGAAGATCCCTTGGAGGAGGAAATGGCAATCCATTCCAGTATTCTTATTGGAAAAATCCCATGGACAGATAAGCCTTGTGGGCTACAGTCCAAAGTGTTGAGAAGAGTCGGACACAACTGACCACTCAGGCAATCACTCCGTATCTAAAAAGTTCTTTACAAAAAATACATTTTCTTTTTTTTTAAATTTATTTATTTTAATTGGATGTTAATTACTTTACAATATTGTATTGGTTTCGCCATACATCAACATGATACATTTTCTTATCCTCAACCCTATATATATTCTTCCTAGTCTGGAAAGTGAAATAATTTTACACTTTAATGTATATTTGTGAGGTTTGAATACTTGTTGAAAATAATGAATGTACAAAATTCATAAGATAAGGACAAAAAGTTTGGTCTACATTAGAAGCTTTTTATAATAATTTGATGCTGTATTTCACCACCTGGTACTATGCTGATGAGCACTCTCTACGTATATTTAATATAATAGGGCAAAGTTAACTATTTTAGAGTAACAATGATTCTTTTATCTTACTGCTAGTCTTTTTTAAATTCAATCTGTGTGCTATGGCAAAATGGAAAAGATATTTTTGATCTTCTAGAAATAACTATCATGTTCCATGGTGCATGCATGCTAAGTTGCTTCAGACGTCTCCAGCTCTTTCCAGCCCTATGGTCCGTAGCCCATCAGACTCTCTGTCCATGGCATTCTCCAGCCAAGAATACTGGAGTGGGTTGCCATGCCCTCCTCCAGGGGACCTTTCCGATCCAGGGATCGAACTCATCCCTCTTATGTCTCCAGCATTGGTAGACAGGTTCTTTACTGCTAGCGCCACCTGGGAAGCCCATTCCATGGTACCATGAGGTGAATTAATTCAAAATAATACTTTTCTCTTTAAACTTTAATGTTATGCTAATAAACAACTAAATGTTCTGAGTGGGTCCTGTTTTATTCTTTCACCATGTATAGGTTAGATGAAGAAAGAGGTCCAGAAACCTGCAAAGGTCCCATTGGATCTTTCCCTGGATACAAATCTGTGAAGAGGATAAAATCCAACATTGAGTAACTTATGGGAAACAAATATTTAATAGGATTGATGTACAAAAACAGTTTCCAGAGCAACACGGAGCTGGTAATCATTCATGTTCCTCCCAAGTCAGAGTGGAGAAACTGACTTTACAGAATTAAGTAGAGACTGCAGTAGGCCACATGAAGAAGTGGAGATGAATGAGCCTAAGAGGAAAGCTAAATTTGATCTCCCCATAACAAAATATTTCAAAATTTATAAAACATAACTAAAGAAGTATTTAGAGGGAAACCTATAGCATTTAAAGCTTAAGTTAGAAAAGAATCATCTTAAAGATGATTGATACAAATTTTGACTTTAGGAAATTATTAAACAAAGGTATTTTGAAGTGAGTCAAAGAAATATAAAATACAATTCAGTGGGAAAAAAAATCCATTACATCAAAAGTTGATTCTTAAAAAAGATTGATAAACTGATAAATCTCTAGTCAAACCAATCTGGAGGGAATTTTTTAAAAATCCACCAATTTAAAAAATCATAAATGGAAGAAGAGATATAGCTGAAGGTTCTACAGACATTTAAAAAAAAAGCAAGGGAGGGAGGAATTAAAAAGGGGCATAAAGAAACTTTTGGGGATGATGCATGTGTTCTTTTGGGCACACATGTATTCACATGCTACAAAACTTATCAAAATGTAAATATAGATATATACAGCTTATTGTATGTCAATTACTTTTCAATACAGATGTTAACAATTTCAGCTATTCCTGTTCATGAAAATGTTAGTGGATATATGTTGTGATATGTGTGCATGTACATGTACGTGTGTTTGTGACTGTTGTATGTGTCAATAAAGATACATTACAGTTTTACTAAGAATTATTTATAACATTTACTTCTGAATGATCTTTTCCTATCATTACTAAGAATATATGCTCTCTCCATAATTATCTTTATTTTATATTACAAGGTAATGGCATAGTTTGGATTTCTAGTTCTCTGACCTGAAAATCAACATAATTAATATTGCAGTATATATATGATTAAAACATTAAGTTTCCCTTCAGTAAATAGAAATTGCATAACTGCATATGGCTCTTCCAGGAAATAATTAATATTTATTATGCACTGACACAAACATTGTTAATTTAATCAATGAAACACCCTCCTTTGAGGTAGTTATTTTTATTATTAGATTTTATAATTAAGTATTCTGAGACAGAAAAGTAAAGTAATTGCATGAGTAATTACTCGTAACTTATAAAAGTTAGCAACTAAGTCTGGTTGACTCAGGGCCTGCATCTTTACAAGCGTACACTGTCATTACTGCCATGGTGGATAACTGTCCTTGGGTATTTTAACAGTTGTTGCAGAATTTGGAAAGAAATGAAAATCATGGAACATTAATGGAAATTGATTACATTCAAGAAACATTTACAGGACATCTGCTATATGCCATATATTGTGCTTGACCAGATAACCTAGAAATATGTTTTCATCTGGTTATGCACTGAATGAGTAATAAGATGTTCAGTACATATAAACATAAAATCCTTATTTCATTTGTAGACAGAAATAGCAACAGAAGTCGATAGTTGGACTGATCGTATGAGTAAACTTGATGTAAATTTTCCTGGTTTCTGGACATTTTTGTTGCCTATTTAAATTATTTATTATTATTATGTATTTTATTTAAATAGTTGATACAATGTACCTGTATTAAAAATTATTTCATTTTTTTTGTTTATTGTTATTCTCACTTTTTGATTCCTGCTCGTTCTTGCCATTCACACAGAGAGCTCACCAAAATCAGAGGCTAAAAGCATTATTGAAAGTGTGAATCAACAGAAGCATATTTCAAAGTCACTGTACATGCACTTCATGGAAAGTGAAATCACTTCATGGGAAATAGATGGGGAAACAGTGGAAACAGTGTCAGACTTATTTTGGGGGGCTCCAAAATCACTGCAGATGGTGACTGCAGCCATGAAATTAAAAAGTTATGACCAACCTAGATAGCATATTCAAAAGCAGAGACATTACTTTGCCAACAAAGGTCTGTCTAGTCATGCCATTGGAGAAGGAAATGGCAACCCACTCCAGTGTTCTTGCCTGGAGAATCCCAGGGACGGGGAAGCCTAGTGGGCTGCCGTCTATGGGGTCGCACAGAGTCAGACATGACTGAAGCAACTTAGCAGCAGCAGCAGCAGCAGTCATGTTCCAGTGGTCATGTATGGATGTGAGAGTTGGACTATGAAGAAAGCTGAGCGCCGAAGAATTGATGCTTTTGAACTGTGATGTTGGAGAAGACTCTTGAAAATCCCTTGGACTGCAAGGAGATCCAACCAGTCCATTCTGAAGGAGATCAGCCCTGGGATTTCTTTGGAAGGAATGATGCTGAAGCTGAAACTCCAGTACTTTGGCCACCTCATGCGAAGAGTTGACTCATTGGAAAAGACTCTGATGCTGGGAGGGATTGGAGGCAGGAGGAGAAGGGGATGAAAGAGGATGAGATGGCTGGATGGCATCATTGACTCGATGGACGTGAGTCTGAGTGAACTCCGGGAGCTGGTGATGGACAGGGAGGGAGGCCTGGCGTGCTGCAATTCATGGGGTTGCAAAGAGTCGGACATGACTGAGTGACTGAACTGAACTGAACTGTACATGTACTAAGGTCTTCTAGGATGCACACTAAAATGCAGATTCCTGGCTAACCTTATACTGAGTGAATCAGAATTTCTGTTTGCAATGGCCATTTTATCAACCTCTCCAGGTAATACTACAATCAGAGAGATCCAAATCAGAGAAACTGGCTTCAGGAAACAAAACTACTGACCTCAAAATATACTGTTATCAACAATTCCCATTTTTCTAAAAGCTACTTCTATGATGCTAGCTTTTTAGATCTGATTTCTAGAAATGTCTTCCTTTTGCTTTTTCTTTTAATATTTATGTCATCTAAATGAAATCCACTGACTCTGAAGAGTACTAACCCAGTCTAATGGCTTTTATCACTTCCCAGAAATCAGAAGTGTTGCACCTCAGTTATAGGTTATCATAGGTTAATTCTCTGAAATCAGGTGCTCAAATATCCCATCATCACTGACTCTTCTCTAAAAGGACTTTTCTTTGTGAAATTTTACAACCATGACAGAGCCATGAGATCTCAGATTTGCTTTGAACTAGAAACTTTTCTTACAGCTCTAATTAAAAGGAAGTTTCAAACCTATGAATTAACAGTTTTAATATGCTATTCCTGGTGATTAACTGCTTCATTTTAGCTGGCATTCACTGTTAACACTGCAACTGTTAATTTTAACGGCTTGATTTTTAAATTCCAAGAGGAGTAAAACTAGTTCAAAATGAGTCCTATAATTTTTACCACTGACCTAACAGTCTCTATTTAGAAAATCTCCTTTAATAACATTTGCTCCTTTTAAGAATTTTATCTTCTTTAGCTAGAATTGAATAGACACTTAGAAGAAATCTGGTCTTTTTTTTTCTTCTTTTCTTGGACTATACTTTAAAATTAACCTTGCATGTTACTATGCCTCTGATGGCTGGGGAAGGAGAAAATGTTTTAATGAAAATATTCTTTTTAAATAAAGCATTTGCATGTGTAGTTTTTACATAATACATTATAATTTTTAGAAATAAATTTTAAAAAACTGAGCCATAATATAACTAATTTATAACAATAGATATAAGACTTGATAAGTCTCTCAAAAAAACTAAAATAAACACATAAGGCCAGCTTTATAGAAGCTGACTTCTAACTAACAGAATTTTGCTTGTTCATTTATATCTTGAGAGGACACATAGTTCCTGATTATCAAGGATATCAAATCCACAGATAATCCAAAAAATTCCTTGTTATCTCTAATTATGAAGATTTCCTTCTTCAAAGCTGTTAATCAGTAGTCAGAGTGACTGATTTAAAATGCATGTCAGATAATAACATCTTACATATTTATACCAAATGTCACTCTTCTAGTATCCATTCTTTCACATTTTAATGTCTCCATCATTTTTAACCTATTTCCATCCACATCCTACACAAAACCAATCTCATTAATTTCTAGTTTATTCTTTCTGTTTATTTCTGTTTACTCTGTTTCTCTTTATTCTTTCTGTTCATTTCTTTACACAAAAATGAGCAACTATTTATTTATATATACTATACACTCATACATATGCAATATACATGTATGTATGCTTGTATAATTTTACATGTGCATGTGTGCTAAGTCACTTCAATGTGTTCAAGTCTTTGGATTCCTATGGACTATAGCTCACCAGGCTCCTCTGTCCGTGGGATTCTCCAGGCAAGAATACTGGAGTGAGTTACCACGCCCTCCTCCAGGGTGTCTTTCCCACCCAGGGATCGAACCCACATCTCCTGCAGCTCTTGCATTCCAGGCAGATTCTTTACCACTGAGCAACCAGGGAATCCCACTTATTATACATATATGTTTTATATATGTGTGCTTTTGAACTGTGGTGTTGGATAAGACTCTTGGGAGTCCTTTGGACTGCAAGGAGATCAAACCTGTCAATCCTAAAGGAAATCAGTCCTAAATATTCATTGGAAGGACTGATGCTAAAGCTGAAACTCTAATACTTGGGCCACCTGATGGGAAGAACAGAATCATTGGAAAAGACCCTGATGTTGGGAAAGATTGAAGGCAGGAAGAGAAGGGGACTACAGAGGATAAGATGGTTGGATGGCATCACCAAATGGACCAACATGAGTTTGAGCAAGCTCCAAGAGTCAGTGAAGGACAGGGAAGCTTAGTNTCATTGGAAAAGACCCTGATGTTGGGAAAGATTGAAGGTAGGAAGAGAAGGGGACTACAGAGGATAAGATGGTTGGATGGCATCACCAAATGGACCAACATGAGTTTGAGCAAGCTCCAGGAGTCAGTGAAGGACAGGGAAGCTTAGTGTGCTGCCCTCCATGGGGTCGCAAAGTGTTAGACACGACTGAGTGACTGAACTGAACTGAATGTTTTATATACTATATATGCATATAATATCTAAATATTTTCTTACAAAAATGTAATGCCATAGATATTCTTTAACCCTTTGCCCCTTGAAATATGGACTTTGAAAATTCCTTCATATTAAACATGATTATTGGCGAGTAAGGGGAGAAGGATAAAATGGAAGATTGGGATTGACATACACATTCCTATTGAGTGCAAGGAACTCTACTCAATGCTCTATAATGACATATGGGAAAAGAATCTTACAAAGAGTAGGTTTATCTCTATGTATAACAGATTCACTTTGCTATATACCTAAAACTAACATAATATTGTATATAAACTATACTCTAATAAATTTTAAAAATAAAATAAAATGTATGTTGATATTAATTTTATATTACAAGGTAATGGCATAGTTTGGATTTCTAGTTCTCTGACCTGAAAATCAACATAATTAATATTGCAGTATATATATGATTAAAACATTAAGTTTCCCTTCAGTAAATAGAAATTGCATAACTGCATATGGCTCTTCCAGGAAATAATTAATATTTATTATGCACTGACACAAACATTGTTAATTTAATCAATGAAACACCCTCCTTTGAGGTAGTTATTTTTATTATTAGATTTTATAATTAAGTATTCTGAGACAGAAAAGTAAAGTAATTGCATGAGTAATTACTCGTAACTGATAAAAGTTAGCAACTAAGTCTGGTTGACTCAGGGCCTGCATCTTTACAAGCGTACACTGTCATTACTGCCATGGTGGATAACTGTCCTTGGGTATTTTAACAGTTGTTGCAGAATTTGGAAAGAAATGAAAATCATGGAACATTAATGGAAATTGATTACATTCAAGAAACATTTACAGGACATCTGCTATATGCCATATATTGTGCTTGACCAGATAACCTAGAAATATGTTTTCATCTGGTTATGCACTGAATGAGTAATAAGATGTTCAGTACATATAAACATAAAATCCTTATTTCATTTGTAGACAGAAATAGCAACAGAAGTCGATAGTTGGACTGATCGTATGAGTAAACTTGATGTAAATTTTCCTGGTTTCTGGACATTTTTGTTGCCTATTTAAATTATTTATTATTATTATGTATTTTATTTAAATAGTTGATACAATGTACCTGTATTAAAAATTATTTCATTTTTTTTGTTTATTGTTATTCTCACTTTTTGATTCCTGCTCGTTCTTGCCATTCACACAGAGAGCTCACCAAAATCAGAGGCTAAAAGCATTATTGAAAGTGTGAATCAAAAGAAGCATATTTCAAAGTCACTGTACATGCACTTCATGGAAAGTGAAATCACTTCATGGGAAATAGATGGGGAAACAGTGGAAACAGTGTCAGACTTATTTTGGGGGGCTCCAAAATCACTGCAGATGGTGACTGCAGCCATGAAATTAAAAAGTTATGACCAACCTAGATAGCATATTCAAAAGCAGAGACATTACTTTGCCAACAAAGGTCTGTCTAGTCATGCCATTGGAGAAGGAAATGGCAACCCACTCCAGT
>SJYX01016989.1:48544-62432 GCA_006410675.1 Oreotragus oreotragus
GAGTCAGTGAAGGACAGGGAAGCTTAGTGTGCTGCCCTCCATGGGGTCGCAAAGTGTTAGACACGACTGAGTGACTGAACTGAACTGAATGTTTTATATACTATATATGCATATAATATCTAAATATTTTCTTACAAAAATGTAATGCCATAGATATTCTTTAACCCTTTGCCCCTTGAAATATGGACTTTGAAAATTCCTTCATATTAAACATGATTATTGGCGAGTAAGGGGAGAAGGATAAAATGGAAGATTGGGATTGACATACACATTCCTATTGAGTGCAAGGAACTCTACTCAATGCTCTATAATGACATATGGGAAAAGAATCTTACAAAGAGTAGGTTTATCTCTATGTATAACAGATTCACTTTGCTATATACCTAAAACTAACATAATATTGTATATAAACTATACTCTAATAAATTTTAAAAATAAAATAAAATGTATGTTGATATTAAAAAAAAGACTCCTCCATAACAATTCACTGACCTAAATCTTATTCTTTTATATAGTTTCATTATACTTAGTTATGTGTACTATAGTTAATTCAATCACTTTTCTATGTGTGGCCATTCATTTTATTTTCAATCTTTTGCAATTACAAACTATGCTATAATGAATAGCCGTATGCATATATATATGTTTCCATATTATTGGCAGTATATTTTCATGGTAAATTTAAAAAGTGGAAACATAGGATCAAAAAGGAAATGTATGAGAGTTCTTGTCTTTCTACAACTACTCTAACAGAAAATTACTAATTTGTAGTGATTTTATCAGGAATTTACATTTTCATTTTTGCCAATGTAATGTCTTAGAAATATCTCATTATAACTTTCATGTATATATATATCCAACTATGACTGATGTTAAGCATCATTTCATATATTTAACTCATTGACATCAACATATATATATATATAGATAGATAGATGTCAGTGTCATTATGTATTCAAAATTTATATATACTTGAGTTTATTTATGGACTTTTTACTCAATTCCACTCTTTTCTTTGTCTGTTTATGCACAAACAACATAATATATGAATGACTGAGGTTTTATCTCATGTTTTAATGTTTAGGAGGCTAACATACCATCACAACTTTTTGTTCTTAGCATTTACAAGGCTTGAATATTAGTTTTTCAGTGTCAATTTTAGCATCAAATTCTCTAGTTTGATTGAAAAATCAAACTTATTAGTAGTTTTAGTTGTACTGAACTCAACTCATAATTAACATAAGGATGCCTTTGCATTTGTTATCTCCATGTTTTTCAAATTTTTTTCATAAAATTTCTGTGCTATTGTTAAGTTTACACTGAATTATTTAGTAGTTTGTGATACTCTTATGGACTTCCCTTGTAGCTTAGTCGGTAAGCAATCTACCTGCAGTGCAGGAGACCAGGGTTCGATCCCTGGGTTGGGAAGTCTTTATGATTTGCCTCTGAAGAGGAGGACAGTTTTGTGGGACTGAGCCCCTAAACTTTGGGGGTTGCACTGATTCCTTGTAATTAGTGTCACAATGAATTATACTTCAGGAAACTCAGTTGGTGTCCACAAAGAAATGAAGAATTGCTTGGTGTTATAGTCCCACATATTTGGTGTCAGAAATATTGTGAAAGTAGACAAAAATAGATTTTTCTTTTACTCATATACATGGAAAGTCTAGAAAGCTTTATAGTGCTTCATTTTTAAATATGAATACAAAATACAGACCAAAATTCACTTTGGAAAAGCCTCACATAAAAATGACAATAACAGAAAAACTATATATTGGTCTCTGCCTTCTGGCAAAGAGCTCCCAAAACCCTTATAAATTCCTGTGTGATAAGAGTAGCAGGAGCACCTTTTGTTCTAGTAAGATGACTTTGCATGGGCTCCTGCTTGGCTCCTGCATAGGGGCTGCTCACCAGGAAGACCGAGCCTTAATTAGAAACTTGGAATTTTTCGTCCTCTCCCCCAACCTCCAGAGAGGAGAGGGGAACTGGAACTGGAATTATAATAATAATTGATCATTCCTAGTACACAGCCTCCATAAAACCTGATAAGCATGAGGTTTGGAGAGCTTTCAGGTTAGAGGATGCATTCACACCAACAAGATGATGCACCCCAACTCCACAGGGACAGAAGCCCCTGAACTCAGGATTCTCCCAGATTTTGCCCTCTGCATGTTTTACTCTAAGTGTCCACTGTATCTTTTGTCATATCTTTTAATAAACTGGTAAACATAACTGTTTTGCTGAGTTCTATACGCCTCGACCAAATTAATCGAAACCAAAGAAGGGGTTGTTGGAACCAGGTTGGAAGTGCTGATCTACCACTTTTTGGTCAGAAATACAGATGGTAACCTGGACTTTTGCTTGGCATTGGAAGGGGTTAGTGTGGGCGAAGGCTGTGGCATGGACACGCGTGTGGGACTGAGCCCTTAACATGTGAAATCTGGCGCTGTCTCCAGGTCAGTCGTGTCAGAATTGAGCTAAATTCTCAAACACCCTACTGGGGTCACAGAATTGCTTGTTGCAGGGGAAAACTTTCACGTTTGGAGATCAGAAGTGTCAGAAACGAAGTGTTCTGTGTGAGTAGTAAAAGAAGACACACAGAGAAGAAATACACAGTGGGGAGGAACTAAGTTTATCCCTACATAGGAAGGAAAATAGTTGGGCTGTTTTTCTATTACATTTTGTTTGTAGTCTATCCAGAAGCCAAAAATATCATGACACTTTCATAAAACAGAAGATCTCAACATTGTCACTGTTTTGGTTTGTAAAGTAGACTTTGGCTAAGTTGGGTGTTTGTTTCTTTTTCTCCCTATGGAACAAATTTCTGTATATTTCATGATGGTTTCTGTTTTTGATGGTTACATTTACTTGGCCAAAAGTTATCACTGTTATTTTTGAAAATGAGTCATATAATGTATTGGCATTGTCTCTACACAGCAGTATTGACATATATCTAATCTAATAAATTAGCATAAGCATATAGCAAGGTTATTTGTCAATATAATGAGTTCATATTCTAATGTATGAGTAACATAAAATTTTTCTAGAAATATCAGACATAATATTTTTATATTCAAAACATTAAACCTCAATATTTCCTTTTCTTATCTTCCAATAGCAACAATCTTGACTTACATTAGAAATTGCCATTCAGTGTGGAAGAAGGACAGAGTCATTGACAAATGAAAGTAACAGAGCATGAATATCTTTATGAATATAATGATCTATATTTTTGACCCAGTTAGGTACAGAAAATTATTAAGTTAAGTTCAAATGATGTTTGTTCTCCTTTCTTCGGAATGAAGTCTGTTCTTCTGGAATAAGTATTCCAAAAACTATTTAAATGATTAAAGCATCAAACATAAAGAAAATCTTATATTATCACTATAAAAATATAAAAACATAACAAACATTAATATTACTAAGAATTTACTATTACATATAGTTCAGTTGGGGCTAGATTAAAAGACATAATTTAGATTTGACTCATAACTCTCTTTCCTGAGAAAGTAGGTCAATACTCCTATCAGAAAGTGAGTACTCAAGAGCAGGGATTTGGTCCATTTTGTTCACTGCTGTATCTCCAAGACCCAAAACATCACATAAAACATAGTAATGACTCAATTATTGATTTACTAAGTGACTTAGTAAGCCAATGAAACAGGGAGATGACTAAGTGAAATTCATGGATTACAGGTTAAAATATTAACAGAACTTATCAATTATTCTATAATTTGAAGAATCATTACTGGAATTCTGATTAAGGTGAGGGCTTTTTCATTTGGACACCCTTTTTGGTGGGGGTTTAACAACACTTGGCACCTGAGGTGGAAAGCCAAGAATAACTCTATTTAACCTGAAGTCCTTGAGTTTCAGTTTCTTTTTAAATGCAGCTTTCCCACTCTGAATGGCCACATTTTTATTTTTCCCAGTGGGGTGGAGTCTTCTTTAAATGGAACAAGCATTCTCCAGTGAAAGAAGCAATAGCACTGGAGAAGATGCCAGTTTCACACATGGAGAGACCTAGCACAGATTTCACATCACACTGAATATTAAATATGGAAAATTGGTCATACACATAGTGTGAATTGTGCTGTGCTCAGTCACTCAGTCTTGTCCAACTCTTTGCAACCCACCAGGCTCCTTTGTCCATGGGATTTTTCTCCAGGGGATTGGATTATTGATAAATTTCTGTAGTTAAAATATGTTTTGTGCTGGTTAAAAAAGCTATAGTCAGTTCTTGATGTCTGGTAATCCATATCTGAATGAAAGCAATTTAAAATTAAGAGTTTAGCAAATCACTTTTGGGAATTCACTAGAGAACATTACTTCATATGTCTAACAAAATATTATGAAACAAATAATTCTAAAGCATAAGTATTGCATTGGCACAGTAACATTGCATCAAGTTCATAAATCTACCAGCAAATCAGGGATCCATCATTTTAGATATGTACCCTTCAAATTATGAGCCATTAATATGCAAGCAAATAATGTAAATGGGACTAACTGGCAAGGGGCTTTGGAAGTGTAAAATCTGTTAGAAATAAATTTCTTTTGTATGATATAGTGAACAATTTTTAAAGTGACAAATTTGCCTGGCATGGAAATATGGCTTTTTCTGTGGACATGAATATAAAACTGGAGGTACTCTGAAGTTCACCAATGAGCATTTGTAACTATATTGCTGAAACTTTCCAAATATTTCCCATGTCAATTTTTATATTTTTTCCTTTATTGTCTAAATTCATCACTCTGACAAGAGTCAAATAACTTTCTTTATCACTGTCTTTCCAATCTCAAGCAATATATGCATCTAGAAGTCAGTCATTCTCACCAATATAATCCCTAAAGAAATTTTTTCACAATGAGGTTGACATTCCCAATACAGATTTTGTTAACTACTGTGTAGTCTCCGTGACTCTTCACTGTGCATACCAAAAATGTTCATTTGTAAGCAATCTTTAACATTTTCAAACAAAATTAGGTTAAGTAAGTTACATAAATTATTATGAGAAAGCAGTGGATTATTTTCTGAGAGTTTGATTTGAAAGCGACAGTAATTCAACTATGTGCAATTTCAATTAGTAATTTAAGGAGTAATTTAATTATTTGCTTCTATATGGCTATATTTCATATACATATATAGCTACACACATTCTCTTTTAAACAGATTCTCAGAAATGACCAAGGCCTTCTATTTAAACAATTCAATGTATCCATGACCACTTAGGAAATGATAGTCATTTGAGTATTATTTCTTTAAAGAGATTTTTAATTCAGTGACCCTTAAGGAGCTTGTTAAACTGTGGTAATAATTCAATGAGAAAATATAGGTAAAATTCAATGAGGAAATATGGGTAAAACTAGCTGAAACTGTATAGGCACTAAAATATAGGATGGCTTATTCTATGAGGAAACTATGACTAGATTTTGTTTCGAGTGTGTTTTTTCCTTTCTTTCTCTCTGTGATTGTCCAACATCCTTGTGAATGATGTACTCTGAGTTGGAAGTCAAGAAAAAGGTTCAGGGAAGCTACAACTATCTAAGCCAGATTCAAGGTACTGTCTATAACTAACTTTGAGTGAGCTAGTCATTCAGACATATCTTTGTGACCCTGTGAACAGTGACCCACCAGGCTCCTCTGTCCATGAATTTCTCCAGACAAGAATATTGGAGTGGGTTGCCATTCCCTTCTGTAGCAAATCTCCTCAGCTCAGGGATAGAACCCAGGTATCCTGCATTGCAAGCAGATTCTCGACTGTCTGAGCCACCAGGGAAGCTTTTGAACTTTGAAGCCTTGTAAAACTGATTCATAGCAAAAGAGAGCAAAATAACTAGAATTGTGTTGATTAATTCACCAGCTTAATTCATTTATTCCTTTCCATTACCATACTTTAACTGTAAATACAAACCATTTAAAATTCAATAAGTATTTAAATGTTTACCACATAGGTACTATTCTTTGCACTGGTGATGCTTTACTGAAACAGATAAAAGATCTTAGCCCTTGTGGAATTTTATAGTTTTACAAAAGTAGGCAAACAATAGAATACAATGAATATGGTAAGTAAGATTGGGAGTGCCAAAGGATTGGTCATGAACTGACCACTTTTAAACAGAGAGGTGTAGGTAGGCTACTTCTATGTTGCTAAAGTCACTTATTAGTTCTACTGGAAAAAAAATTTTTTTCTTTTAATTTGTTAAGATTTTCTCCATAAAGAGTGTTCTCAGTCATGTTTGCCTCTTTGCGACTTCATGGACTGTAGCCCTTCAAGCTCCTCTGTCTATGGAATATTCCAGGCAAGAATACTGGAGTGAGTTGTAATCCCTCCTCCAAGAGACCTTTTTGACCCAGGGATCCAACCCGTGTCTCCTATGTTCCCTGCTTTTGACAGATTCTTTACCACTGAGCCACCTGGGAAGTCTTTTCTATATAAATAATGCTATTATATGTGAATGAAGATAACTTTATTTCTTCCTTCTTAATATTTACACATTTATTTCATTTTCATGCTTATTGCTCTGGATAGAGCCTCCATTATGATACTGATTAGAAATGATGAGAGTGGATATCCTTGTCTTGTTCCTGTAAGGGATAAAGATTCAGTATTTTACTATTAAGTTCTTGCCTCTACCATTTCTGAAGAAGTTACCTTCTATGTTTAGAAAACAATCATGCCATTTCCTGAACCTTGTCATATCACTGTTATGCATCTATTATGTTAAATTTTAATGATAAACTAACCTTGCATTCCTTTGGTAAATCTACATGATCAAGTTTTATATTTTATGTTTCTGGGTTCCCTTTGCTTATATACTGTTTACATTTTTAATATCCATGTACAAGAGGGACACTGGTCTCTACTTTTCTTGTTTTATGATCTGTTTGCAATATATTTGGAGAAGGCAATGGAACCCCACTTCAGTATTAATATACTTGTAATAGATTTTAGTGACATGGTTGTATTGAATTAATAAAATTAGATTAAAAATATTTTCTTCTTTTGTATGTTTTGTAAGGTTATGTGAGATTGGTACTACTTATTAGAAGTTTGATAGAATTCACCAATGAAATCATATGTCTTTGTAATATTTTTTATTGAAAGCTTTTTATAATAAATTCAATTTTTAAAATAGATACAGAAACATGTATATTTTTACTGTTTCTTATTTCCCTTTCCCGCTAGGGCTTAGCCTTTCGCTAGGTTTCAAAAGTCTTCAATTGCATGGAGAGAAAAGAGAAAGGAAAAGAAAGAAGAGAGAAAAAAAATCTTTTTTTTTTTAATTAGGAGCACACTCTGTAGTAACCTTGACCTTGAATGTCTACTGCCCAGCACCAACTGGAAAGAATTTCTTGGAGATCTTGTTCTAAAATCCAAGGATATGTGTGTAATCAGTATAGCATGGCTCTACAAGTGATATTCTAGACTTCCTTTATGAAAATAAAGGGGGGAAAATTAGGGGCTTCCTTCATAGCTTAGTTGGTAAAGAATTCACCTGCAATGCAGGAGACCCAGTTCTATTCCTGGGTGGGGAAGATCCACTGGAGAAGGGATAGGCTACCCATTCCAATATTTTTAGGCTTCCCTGTGGCTCAGCGGGTAAAGAATCTGCCTGCAATGCGGGAATTGCATTCAATCCCCGGGTTGGGAAGATCCCCTGGAGAAGGGAAAGGCTAACCACTCGAGTATTCTGGACTGTATAGTCCATGGGGTTGCAAAGAGTCAGACATGACTGAGTGACTTTCACTTTCACTTTATGAAAATAAGTAATTTTAATCATTGAGTTACTACATTATTTTGTTATTCAAGATATAAACAAGATTAACTAATATGTTTGCCCTCTGTAAAGAAGGGGCACAAGGGAGTTAGCAGAGGTAAGACAGACTCTCACACAAATTTTAATGTTTGCCTAGGACTATTCTTTAAAAAATTCAGCATATTTAAAATAATGAACAAAGGAAAACAAGCAAACTAAATGGAGATTTAGGTCACAATAGCTGAGGAACTTCACTGAAAATAATCAAAGAAGGCTGATCCACATCGTGCGCTTTGTGCCTGCCTCTTGGGTCTTACTCAAAGCTGGCAGTGCAATTTTTCTCTTCCAAACCTGACCCACTTGTGCATAGTGCTGATAATTATTTCAGTTTAAATTCAGTATTTTTAAAAGCCTCCCAAGTTTTGTATAGTGCTGCATAAGACAATCATTAACAGAGATACAAGCTAAGTATAAATGTTTTATAGGAAATCAAATGACTTATATGATAAAATATCTGTATTTGAAACTTGCACTTAAGATGTCTGGGGCATCTATCAGTTGAAGTGTATAGCCTTTTTTTTCTCAGATTAGCTACTAAGCCAGGGGAAAGTTATGTACTATATTGATTTTTCCTATAAAACTAGAAAAAATTATTTCTTATAGAGGGCCATTTATTTTTAAATGAAGCATAACAGTTGTTGCAAAAGGAAAAGTTGACTTTGAAACTAAATGAAAGGAAAAGAAATTAAAACTTCCAAAAGCACAGAACTTACAAGTGAGAAACTAAGTTTTCCAAGTTAGTAATTAAAAAGTTCTCCACCTAGCCCCATATTGTCTTTAAAAGAGACACAGATGCATAAACCAGTCTTTTGGACTCTGTGGGAGAGGGAGAGGGTGGGATGATTTGAGAGAATGGCATTGAAACATGTATAATATCATACATGAAACAAATCCCCAGTCCAGGTTCATTGCACGATACTGGATGCATGGGGCTGGTGCACTGAGACGACCCAGAGGGATCAGGGAGGGAGGAGGTGGGGGTTCAGGATGAGGAACACGTGTATACCTGTGGCGGATTCATGTTGATGTATGGCAAAACCAATACAATATTGTAAAGTAATTAACCTCCAATTAAAATAAATAAATTTATATTAAAAAAGTCAACATGCCTCCTAATTCAACAGATTAATAAGAATATTGAAAAAGGCTTCAGTTCAGTTCAGTCACTCAGTTGTGTCTGACTCTTTGTGACCCTATGAATCACAGCACGCCAGGCCTCCGTGTTCATAACCACCTCCCGGAGTTCACTCAGACTCACGTTCATCAAGTCCGTGATGCCATCCAGCCATCTCATCCTTGGTCATCCCCTTCTCCTCCTGCCCCCAATCCTTCCCAGCATCAGACTCTTTTCCAATGAGTCAACTATTCGCATGAGGTGGCCAAAGTACTGGAGTTTCAGCTTTAGCATCATTCTTTCCAAAGAAATCTCAGGGTTGATCTCCTTCAGAATGGATTGGTTGGATCTCCTTGCAGTCCAAGGGACTCTCAAGAGTCTTCTCCAACACCACAGTTCAAAAGCATCAATTCTGCGGCGCTCATCCTTCTTCACAGTCCAACTCTCACATCCATACATGACCACAGAAAAAAACAACACAAAAAAAATAAAAATAAAATAAAGCAGAGGCCTTTGAACTGGGGGAAAAAAAAATGGTAGAGACCTAATAGACAGTGAAGAGATCAAGATGAGATGGAAAGAATACACAGAAGAACTGTATAAGAATGATCTTAATGAACCAGATTATTATGATGGTGTGGTTAATTACCCAGAGTCAGATATTCTGGAGTGTGAAGTCAAGTAAGCCTTAAGAAGCAGTGCTGTTAATAAAGCTAATTATTATGGATGAGATGAAATTCCAACAGAACTATTCAAATCCTTAAAGGATGATACCATCAAGGTTTTGCATTCATTATGTCTGCAAATCTGGAAGACCCAGCTGTGGCCACAGGACTGGAAAAGTTCAATCCTTATCCCAACTCCCAAGAAGGAGAGTACCAAAGAATGTGCCAACCATCAGACAGTCACATTCATCTCCCATGCTAGTAAGGTCATGCTTAAAATCTTGCATCCTAGGCTTCAGCATTATGTGAACCAAGAACTTATAGATGTCCAAGCTGAGTTTAGAAAAGAAAGAGGAACTAGAGATCAAATTGCCAACATTCCCTGGATTATTGAGAAAGCAAGGGAATTCCAGAAAGAAAAACAAACAAACAAACAAATATCTACCTCTGTTTCATTGACTATGCTAAAACCTTTGACTGTGTGGATCATGACAAACTGTGGAAAGCTCTTAGAGAGATGGGAATACCAGAACATCTTACTGATCTCCTAAGAAACCTGTATGCAGGTCAAGAAACAACAGTTAGAA
The DNA here is from genome assembly GCA_006410675.1 of Oreotragus oreotragus. NCBI lineage: Eukaryota > Metazoa > Chordata > Mammalia > Artiodactyla > Bovidae > Oreotragus > Oreotragus oreotragus. Next base: position 58,732 of record SJYX01016989.1, read on the forward strand.
CCTCGTACGGAATTGGTTTAAGACTGAGAAAGGAGTGGGACAGGACTGTCTGCTGTTCACCCTGTTTGTTTAACCTGTACACTGACCACCTCATTAGAAATGCTAGGCTAGATGAGTTTCAAGCTGAAATCAAGATAGGCAGGAGAAACATCAACAGCCTCAGATGTGTAGATGGTAGCACTCTAATGGCAGAAAGTGAGGAGGAATTAAAGAGCCTCTTGATGAGGATAAAGGAAGAAAGTGAAAGAGTTGGATTAAGACAAAACAAACAAACAAACAAACAAAAAAAAAACAACTAAGATCATGGCATCTGGCCCCATTACTGCATGGCAAATAGAAACAGGAAATGTGGAAGTAGTGACAGATTTCCTCTTCTTGGGCTCCAAAATCACTGTAGATGGTGACAGCAGCCAGAAAATTGTTTCTTGGCAGGAAATTGAATGGCAAACCTAGACAGTTTGTTGAAAACCAGAGACATTACTCTGCCAAAAAAATGTCCATATAGTCAAGCCCAGTGTCCATAAAGTCAAGGCAAGTCCATATAGTCTTCCCAGTGGTCATGTACAGTTGTGAGAGCTAGGTCATATAGAAGCAGAATGCCAAAGAATGGATGCCTTCAAACTGTGGTACTGGAGAAGACTCCTGAAAGTCCCTTGGACAGCAAGGAGATCAAACCAGTCAATCTTAAGGGAGATCAATCCTGAATATTCACTGGAAGGACTGATGTTGAAGCTGAAACTACAGTATTTTGGTTATCTGATGTGAAAATAGCACTCATTCGAAAAGTCCCTGATGTTGGAAAAGATTGAGGGCAGAAGGAGAAGAGGACGTCAGAGGATGAGATAGCTGGATGGCATCACCAATGCTGAATATTAACTTGACCAAGGGAGGCCTGGCATGCTGTAGTCCCTGGGTTTGCAAAGAGTTGGACATGACTGGGTGACTGAACAACAGCAACAATCTTTTTCCAATGTAAGGAATAGTGTAAAGGTATCAATCTTTCACAAACATAGCAATTGCAAGTGGTGAAGTGAGATAAATGTGGCCCTGAATACAGAATAGATAAAAACATATCATTACCTTTCCACATAATCAAATGGCCCTGAAAAAATCTCTCTCCACTGATTCATATGATTAAACTAAGATAAAACCATGGCACGGTCATCCACAACTTTCATTTCCTCTGAACTGACAACTAATAAAACTCATAACACTTACACTGATACTTTATTAAAGGTAAAAGAGGCAGAAAAAGAGAGAGAGGAAAAAAGAAGAGGAAGAGAAAAGACTGAAAGGTAGGTGAGGCAGTGTCCTGAATCAAGACAGCATCCAAACAGACACATGCAGCAGAGGATACAGGCGGTGGGTGGTGGTGCATGAACCACCTGGACAAATGGAGAATGAATGGCAGTAATGTAGTTATTGCCTCAAGTATCTATAATACATCATAAATGAGTCATTCAAATAAAATTCCATCTCATTCTAAAGTGTCAATCTTTTTGTAGGTTTATTAAAAATAAGCCTGATCAATTCCTTTTAAAAAATATTAATGAGTGTTTGAACACTTGTTTTAAAATGATACATTAAAGGAATTTGTGTCTTTTTCCTTGAATCTCTGTTGGGGCTTTTGGACTTCCCTCGTGGTCCAGTGGTTAAGAATCTACCTTCCAATGCAGGGAACACAGGTTTGATCCCTGGTTGTGGAACTATGATCTAACATGGAACAGCTAGGCATGCACATCACAACTAGTGTCCAGTGTGCCACAGTGAAAAATCCCACTCGACACAAGGAAGATCCCAGGCACTGCAACTCAGACCTGACACAGTCAAAGAAAGAAAGAAACTCTGTTGGTTCTTGAATGTCTCAAGAGACAAATAATTTGACACTAACTTATTCAGTATTTAACTAGAAGGGGCAGGAAGAGACTGTGATTCTATCTGTAGAAACCAAGTCCTTCTTTCTATTTCCCTTTGTCTCACATTCCCCTTTGCCCTCTTTTCAGGTTTTTCCTAAGAAGACTCACCTTCCTGAGAACCTGAGTGATGAAGGAAAACTTAACATAGGATTCGCAGGGAAAAAATGGGACTTTCAACTTACAAGTTCAACACAATTTTCTAGTAGTATTTAAATGAAGTCTTACCAAAGTTATAAAGATATATATTTTTAAACATGTAATCAAGATAAAATTCATTGAAATACTTTGTATTCGTATTTGTAAAAAATAAAAAGTCTTCAAAGTTTGGTGTCATTTAAACATTATGAGTGCAATTGTGTGGTAGTTTGAGCATTCTTTAAGTTAATCAAAAATATTTTACAGGCCATGGGATCGCAAAGAGTTGGACATGACTGAGCGACTAAGTATACAAAAATACATAAACATTACATGAGAATATAGAGCTGTGGCAATAAATCCTGAGAAAAGACATGATGTCCATTAGTGAGGTAACAACATAGTGAGTAATGTAACAGTATTTTAAAACTGATCTTTGGTTATTGGCCAAAAGTTCAACAATTTCATTAATTTTAATTATTTGCTGTTAAGAAAAGGTATGCTAAATATTCCAAATTAGAAGAAGGTCATTAACTCAAAAGTTCTCCACTTGATGATTACTAAGAAAAAACTTACTTAATGAATACTGAGCCATTTTAATTAAATCCTTTGAAAAAATTGAAATGAGGAATATAAATAATTTCAGAGCAGGTAAACTAAGATAAAGTGAAAGAAAAAATGATATTGGTTAAGAGTTGTGTCCTTGACTGATAGAGTCAGCACAAAAAGTATATTAGTACTTTTAAGATTAAGAAAACATATTTCCTATCAAAACTAATAATGGAAATATGAGTGCATGCTTTATGGTTCATCATTCCATAGAGTTATCATTTTTGAGAAAAGTAGCAAGTATGTATCAGAGAAGGCAATGGCAACCCACTCCAGTACTCATGCCTGGAAAATCCCATGGACGGAGGAGTCTAGTAGGCTGCAGTCCATAGGGTCGCGAAGACTTGAGTTGATCAGACACGACTGAGCGACTTAACTTTCACTTTTCATTTTCATGCATTGGAGAAGGAAATGGCAACCCACTCCAGTGTTCTTGCCTGGAGAACCCCAGGGATGGCAGAGCCTGGTGGGCTGCCATCTTTGGGATCGCACAGAGTCGGACATGACTGAAGAGACTTAGCAGCAGCAAGTATGTATAAAGTGNCATGCATTGGAGAAGGAAATGGCAACCCACTCCAGTGTTCTTGCCTGGAGAACCCCAGGGATGGCAGAGCCTGGTGGGCTGCCATCTTTGGGATCGCACAGAGTCGGACATGACTGAAGAGACTTAGCAGCAGCAAGTATGTATAAAGTGTTTAATATATATGTAAATATATGTAGATACAGAATATATAAAATAAAAATTGATCTAATTTCAAAGGGTTAAGATACACACCAAAAAAAAAAAAAAGCAAAACCAAAAATCTCCATTAGCCTACAATAGCTCTTTGAAATATGTTATAAGGCAATAATAGCTAATAAATTATTATTTAAATATTAGTTATAAAATTCAATAATTTTAGAAGTGAAGGTTCTAAGATTTTCATGAAATCCATATTATCTCTGACATAATTTTCTTCCAGACAGTAATAAAAAAAAAAACATTTTTGTAAAATTGTGAAATTAAATATAGGCAAAATTGTACAAATTTGCAAAAAAAAT
>SJYX01016989.1:74067-87706 GCA_006410675.1 Oreotragus oreotragus
ACCAAGCCATGCCTGCAGGGCAACCCAAGGCGGGCGGGTCATGGTGGAGAGGTCTGACAGAACGTGGTCCACTGGAGAAGGGAATGGCAAGCCACTTCAGTATTCTTGCCTTGAGAACCCCATGAACAGTATCAAAAGGCAAAATGATAGGATATCAAAAGAGAATCTCCCCAGGTCGTTAGGTGCCCACTATGCTACTGGAGATCAGTGGAGAAAAAACTCCAGAAAAAATGAAGGGATGGAGCCAAAGCAAAAACAATACCCAGCTGTGCATGTGACTGGTGATAGAAGCAAGATCCGATGCTGTAAAGAACAATATTGCATAGGAACCTGGAATGTCAGGTCCATGAATCAAGGCAAATTGGAAGTGGTCAAACAAGAGATGGCAAGGGTGAACATCGACATTCTAGGAATCAGCGAACTAAAATGGACTGGAATGGGTGAATTTAACTCAGATGACCATTAATATTAGTCTATATTTAATGAGAGGGTACTATTCATTAAGTATTATCCTAGGTGTTTTACACACAATATTTCATCAAAAACTTGTTACAACTTTTATCTTCATTTTACAAATGGCAGAATAGATGTTTAGAGGTTATGAGATTAAGCCTACAAAGTGCCTTGATGGGACTCAAACAATATCTTTCTCTAGAACTGAGACTTTAACAGTATAAAGTTGAGGAATTTAACAGAATACCTGAATCCAAATTTGCAGGGGTTGTGGATCGGCTTGTTTGTGAAGAGTGTTTGAAACAGCTAGTGAAAAATCCCTGAATGTGTGTAGAAAGGAGATTTCTCCGTGATTCATCTGTATCTTGTAGTAGAACATCATGAATCAAGTATGGAAGCACAGTCTGACAAAAGTCAGTTTTCACCTAAAATATAGAAATACATCCAGTCAATAGTTTTGAGTAAAAACATTTCACTTAAAATATTCATTCCCTGTTAATGACATAAGCCACGAACTCCATATACTACTAAAAAACATACCAAAAAAAAAAAAATTGTACGGGGTATTATTTTTTTTTTTAATCAAACTAACCTAGAACATCTATTAGAACATATATATTACACTGAAATAGTTCAGTTCCAGTCAAAGCTATTTGCATATAATGAAATAGAGTATTGCTTACAAATATAATTACTATGTGACTACTGTAAAAAATATTTGATATACGAAAATTGTTACTAATAACAGATTTGACAAAGGGGAAAATGAGGATCAACATTTAAGAAAACAAGCTGAAAATAGGATTTTAGCACTTTTCCTACATAGAATGAAGAACTCTAACAGTCATGTTTAAAAGTTTACATTTTTAATAACCCCTAATTTCGGAGCTGACTGTGGCTCAGATCATGAACTCCTTATTGCAAAACTCAGACTTAAATTGAAAAAGGTAGGGAAAAACACTAGGCCATTCAAGTATGACCTAAATCAAATGCATTATAATTATAAAGTGGAAGTGACAAATAGAGTCAAGAGATTAGATCTGATAGACACTGTGCCTCAAGAACTATGGACAGAGGTTCGTGACACTGCACAGGAGGCAGTGATCAAAACCACCTCCAAGAAAAAGAAATGCAAATAGGCAAAATGGTTATCTGAGGAGGTCTTACAAATAGCTGAGAAAAGAAGACAAGCAAAGGCAAAGGAGAAAATGAAAGATGTACACATCTGAATGAAGAATTTCAAGAATAGCAAGAAGAGATAAGAAAGCCTTCCTCAGTGATCAATGAAGAGAAATAGAGGAAAACAATAGAATGGGGAAAAAATCATGGCATCCAGTCCTGTCACATCATGGCAAACAGATGGGTAAAAAATGGAAACTGTGACAGACTTTATTTTCTTTGGCTCCCAAATCACTGCAGACAGTGACTACAGTCATGAAAGATGCCTGCCTCTTGGAAGAAAAGCTATGAAAAATCTACACAGCATATTAAAAAGCAGAGACATCACTTTGCTGACAAAGGTCCATATAATCAAAGCGAGAGCTGGACCATAATAAGGAAGTCTGAACACCAAAAAATTGATGCTTTTGAATTGTGATGCTTGAGTAGTCTCTGGAGAGATCCTTAGACAACAAGGAGATTAAAACAGTCAACCCTAAAGGAAATCAACCCCAAATATCCATTTGAAATACTGATGCTAAAGCTGAAGCACCAATACTTTCACCATCTGATGTGAAGAGCCAACTCATTAGAAAAGACCTTGTAACCAGGAAAGAGTGAGGGCAGGAGGAGAAGGAAGGACAGAGGATGAAATGGTTGGATGGAATCATCAACTCAACGGACATGAGTCTGAGTAAACTGCAGGAGACTGAAGAACAGGGAAGACTGGCGTGTTGCAGTTCATGGGGTTGCAAAGAACCAACTCAGTGACTGAACAACAATAACAAAGAAAGCATGTCCCAGATTTGATGCAGAAAAAGCTTTTGATACTCATTTATGATTTAAAAAACAAAACAAAAAAACTCTCCAGAAAGCAGGAATAGAGGGAACCTACCTTAACCTAATAAAGGCCATGTATGACAAAACCAAAACTAACATCACACTCAACAGTGAAAAACTGAAAACATTTTCTCTAAGATCAGAAACGAGATGTCTACTCTCGCCATTTTTATTCAGCATAGTTTTGGAAATCCTAGCCATGGCAATCAGAGAAAAAAAAAAAGAAATAAAAGAAATCCAAATTGGAAAAGAAGAGGTGAAACAGTCACTGTTTGCAGATGACATGATACTATACATAGAAAGCCCTAAATGTGCTACCAGAAACTTCTAGAGTTACTCAATGAATTTGGTAAAGTTTCAAGATACAAAGTTAATACACAGAAATTTCTTGCATTCCTATACACTAACAATGAAAGACCAGAAGGCGAAATCAAAGAAAAAGTCCCATTTACCACTGCATTAGAAAAATAAAATAGGGTTTCCCTGGTGGTCCAATGCCTCCCAACACAGGGGGTATGGGTTCAATCTGTAGTTGGGGAACTCACAAGGTTCAAAGAGTGGCCAAGGGAAGAAATAAAATAAAATACCTAGGAATGTACCTACCTAGGATGCAAAAGACCTGTACTCAGTAAACTATAAAACACTATTGAAAGAAATCAAAGATGAAACAAATAGATGGAAAGATATACCACATTCCTGGATTGGAAGAATCAATGTTGTAAAAATCACTATATCTACCCAATGCAATCTATAGATTCAATGCAACCCTATTAAACTACCAATGGCATTTAACCAGATCTAGAAGAAAGAATTTTACAATTTCTATGGAGAGACAAAAGACCCTGAATAACCAAAGCAATCTTGAGAAAGAAAAATGGAGCTGGAGGAAATGGGCTTCCTGACTTCAGAATATACTACAAAGCTACAGTAATCAAGACAATATGACACTGGCAGAAAAACAGAAATATACATCATCAGTACAGGATAGAAAGCCCAGAGACAATGCCATGCACATATGGTCCCCTAATCTATGACAAAGGAGGAAAGAATATACAATGGAGAAAAGATAGTCTCTTCAATAAGTGGTACTGGGAAAACTGGACATCCATGTAAAAGAATGAAATTGGAACACCTGTTAACACCATACACAAAAATAAACTCAAAATGGATTAAAGACTTAAATGTAAGGCCAGATATTATAAAACTGTAGAGGAAAACATAGGCAGAACACTCTCTGACATAAATCACAGAAAAATCTTTTTTGATTCACCTCCTAAAGCAATGAAAATAAAAATAAACAAAGGGGACCTAGTTAAACAGAAGCTTTTGCACAGCAAAGGAAACCATAAACGAAATGAAAAGACAAACCCACATAATGGGAGAAAATCTTTGCAAATCAAGCGAGACAAGGGACTACTCTCCAAAATATACAAACAGCTCATGCAACTCAGTATCAGGGAAAAAAAAAAAAAAAACAATAACAAAACTGGGTGGAAGATCTAAATAGATATTTCTCCAAAGACACACCAAAGACATGCCAAAAAGCAGAAGAAAAGATGCTCAACATCACTATTAGAGAAATGCAAATCAAGACTACAATGAGATATCACCTCAACCAGTCAGATGGCCATCATCAAAAACTGTACAAACAATAAGTGTGGACTCCTACACTATTGGGGGGAATATAAGTTGGTGCAGTCAATATGGAGAATAGTATGGAGGTTCCTTAAAAAACTAAAAATAGAGCTACCATATGATCCTGCAAGCCCACTCCTGGACATATTTATCCAGAGAAAACCATAATTCGAAACAACACATGTACCCCAATGTTCACTGCAGCATTATTTTCAACAGCCAGGACATGGAAGCAATCTAAATGTCTATCAACAGAGGAATGGATAAAGAAGATGTGGTACCTATATATACAATAGAATTTTACTTGGCCATAAAAAGAACAAAATAATGATATCTGCAGCAACCTGGATGTACCCAAAGATTGTCAGACTGGGTGACTTAAGTCAGAGAAAAGTAAATATCATAGCTTTTATTAAGAATCTAAAAAAATGCCACACATGGACTTATTTGCAAAATAGAAACAGGGTCACAGAGTCACAGATGTAGAATATAATTTATGGTTCCAGGACAGGGGGTGGGTATAAACTGGGAAACTGTGACTGACATACACACACTACTATATATAAAACAGATAACTAATAACAATTTATTGTATAAAACAGGGAACTCTTCTTAATACTCTTTAAAGATTCATATGGGAAAAGCATCTAAAAAAGAGTGGGTACATGTATAACTGGTTCACTTTGCTATACAGCAGAAATCAACACAATGTTGTAAACCAATTATATTTCAATAAAAAAATCACAGAAAGTTAATGACAATGACCTCAATAGAAGTAAATTTAAAAAGTTAGAACAGACCTTTGGTTAACACAAATAATTTCTAATCATCTGTATTTTAACTATCATTAGTAACATGTTATTTATGACACCCCCTTAGAACTCATCTGAAATGTAGCTACCTCACAGCTGAAAAGTCCTATATAAAAAGATGCTCTGTTGAATGGGTTCACAACAGCTGAGTATAAGTTATTTTGCATGAAGGGGATGTGCAGTACACAGAATTCTTTTTTGATATATAGGCCATGAACATGAACAAAAAAGCAAAATGGAATGGGACAAGCAAAGAAAATTATGATGAGAAAGCTCAAATTAAAAAAACAGAAGTAGAAAGGATATGAGTCAGACTAATCTTCTTACCTCACACATTGGCTTTAATAACTGAAGGACTTCACTTTTTGTGTCACCACTATTCAAAAAAGCACAAGTCAGTGTCTTTAACCAAATATCATGATTTTCACTTTGAGGAATCCACAGGCTTGTATCATCCAAGCCTTCTAAAGGACTTTCTTTGTCAAGTCTTGGTACTTCTAAAAACTAGAAAAAAGTGATCAGAAAACGTAAATACAGTAACCAGAAACACATTTTATCTTTCCTATGTCAAACAAATATCTAGGCATAAACAAACATGTTTCCAAATAAAACTGAATATAGTTAAACCTAAATCTAGAGGCATCAGTTACTTTTAAAAATTAAAATACAATTACGCTTATGAAAAGTAGAATCTGGTGAAAATTTACTGATCTAAACAGGAGGAAACTTCCACTCTCAGTTTATTAGCGGTATGTTGAATCACAGACTCTCTGCTTTATATATGTAACCAGTCCAAATCTACCATACAGAACTGACTTCAGGATGAAATGAAATTTTAAAATCTTAAAACTGCAATGTTTTACAGGTTACAATATTCAGTTCAGTTCAGTTCAGTTCCTAAGTCGTGTCTGACTCTTTGCAACCCCATGAACTGTAGCACACCAGACCTCCCTGTCCATCACCAACTCCTGGAACTTGCCCAGACTCATGTCCATGGAGTTGGTGATGCCATCAAACCATCTCAACCTGTCGTCGTCTTCTCCTCCTGCCTTCAATCTTTCCCAGCATCAGGGTCTTTGCCAATGAGTCAGTTCTTCACATCAAAGTACTGGAGCTTCAGCTTCAGCATCAGTCCTTTCGATGACTATTCAGGACTGATTTCCTTTATCAGTTCAGTTCAGTCGCTCAGTAGTGTCTGACTCTTTGCGACCCCATGAATCGCAGCATGCCAGGCCTCCCTATTCATTACCGTCTCTCGGAGTTCACTCGGACTCACGTCCATCGAGTCCGTGATGCCATCCAGCCATCTCATCCTCTGTTGTCCCCTTCTCCTCCTGCCCCCAGTCCCTCCCAGTATCAGAGTCTTTTCCAATGAGTCAACTCTTTGCAAGAAGTGGCCAAAGTACTGGAGTTTCAGCTTTAGCAACATTCCTTCCAAAGAAATCCCAGGGCTGATCTCCTTCAGAATGGACTGGTTGGATCTCCTTGCAGTCCAAGGGACTCTCAAGAGTCTTCTCCAACACCGCAGTTCAAAAGCATCAATTCTTTGGCGCTCAGCCTTCTTCACAGTCCAACTCTCACATCCATACATGACCACAGGACCACAGGAAAAACCATAGCCTTGACTAGACGGATCTTAGTCGGCAAAGTAATGTCTCTGCTTTTGAATATACTATTTCCTTTATAATAGCTTATAATTTATAATGTTCCTTATACTTTTATAATTTATAATATTCGGGACTGATTAATAAGTTTATACTGGCAATAATTTCAGTAAGACTAAAATTATATTTATGATACATTAAGTTGCTGAAGTTAAATTGGTGAAAACTCAATGGCATAGTTCTCAGTTGCTTTATGAAAAGAAAATATTAAAGAAAAATGCTTAGATTAAAAAAGAAAATTAAAAGACGCTTACTCCTTGGAAGAAAAGTTATGACCAACCTAGATAGCATATTAAAAAGTAGAGACACTACTTTGCCGACTAAGGAAAAAAAAGCCTGTCACTAAGAACTCCTCCTATGTGCCCCTAAATCAACGATAATTTCTCTAGGTTACCTCTCTCAGCTTTTCCACTGCCATAACTAAAAATAGAAATCCCTTGGATTCAAATTATAGCTGAAATTATTTCCAAAAAATATTAAGTGTAAGCATAATGAAGCAATATGACATCCACAGCCCACAGCAATAGAACTCTTCTAGATATAGTGGGTATTCAATAAACATTATTTGAGAGACCTTTTTTCTTGATGTTCTAAAAGGCTGTAGATAGATCAGCATGGGATCAGTTGTTGCCTTATAAATATCCCAGAAACTATGTCCAGTTTTTGTGGTTAAAATGCTTTTCAAACAGGTAACAGCTGCCGCTCGCACTTTGACACTGAAAAACACATATAATTCAAATGTCACAAAGTATATCAATATTAATCTTAATGAATGTGAAGCAACTCCTTATGAAAAAATTAAAACCTTAAATTATATTAGGAAACCTTTGCATTTATTAGGAAATTTTATACCTATAAAATTGGGTAACATCAAATAATTACCTAAGTAATTTTTAATATTCCTTTAGTAAACCTGAGTTACTAATCACTGTAACAGTAATTTCTTTCATTCACTATAAGAAAGTTTATGACTTATTATAAATTTAAAAGTTTCATAAACAGAAATACTTGAAAATAACATTGACTAGTGAGGAATGAGAATGATAGACTACTAATCACCCACAAAAAATATTTTGATAACATTTTCTCTATGAGGAACAAATAATTTGGGGTAACAGAGAATGGAACTTCCCTACAAATGATAACATTATGTCTAGAACAATTTTAAACAAATAGTAAGTGAAAAGGTCCTTCTCTTTTTCAAAAAATTAAGAAAAAGGAGACTGTAATACAACAGTACTGAAAATATGATAGCTGACATAAAATGTCTTAAAGCCTGATTCAGTTCAGTTCAGTTCAGTCGCTCAGTCGTGTCCGATTCTTTGCGACCCCATGAATCGCAGCACGCCAGGCCTCCCTGTTCATCACCATCTCCCTGATACTATATATGATAATAAGCTATCAAGTAAAGGCTTAAGTCCTTTTAGGAGTCTCAATTTAAGACACAGAAGCATAAACCCTAAACTTGAATTCATCCTTCATTCTGCTATCTTTCTCTGTCTCCTGCAAATTCATCAGTAGGTCCTGCTGCTCTGTGTTAAAAATATCCCCAGGTTCCATTTCATCTTCACTGAAAGTGAAGTGAAAGTCTCATCCAACTGTTTGTGACACCATGGAGCGTAGTCCACCAGGCTCCTCTGTCCATGGAATTCTCCTGGCAAGATACTGGAGTGGGTTGCCATTTCCTTCTCCAGAGGATCTTCCTGACCCAGGGATCAAACCTGGGTCTCTCACATTGCAAGCAAATTCTTTACCGTTTGAGCCAGGAGGGAAGCCTGCCTTCTGCCACCCTTCCTCTGGACTACTGCAACAGTTTCATAATCAGGCTTCCTATTTCCATTTTTCCCCTATCACAAGCCATTTGCCATATAAAAGTCACAGCAAAAGGATTAGTTGCATCATGACTACTCTGCTTAAAACTCCATAACTTCCTTATATATTTCAAATAAAATCCGAATTTATTAATCAGACCTTTCTAATTTCATTTAACGTCATCTTCTTCTACACCAGGCTTTTTCTGATCCTCAAACACATGAAGCTTCTTTTTACTCTAGCTATTCCCTGCCTAGAATGTTTTATTCCTAATCATCTTCCAGTTAATTCCTGAACACTCAGTTCCACTAAATGACATTTCCTCACAGAAGCCTTCCATGATTCTGTGAATTCCTTAGTTAACATCCCTTTGTATACCTGAGGTCCCTCAAACATGTAATGATTTTTTTCGTCTTACAAAAAAGACAAGAAAAACAAGCTGTACCTATTCCCTGCGGTTCTCAAGTTTAAGTCACACTAGTATTTTTCTGCACCTTTTTCTGAAAAATCAATTGCAAATTTCTGTGTAACAAGTGAAACACAAAGCTTGCAAATTTTGTGGAAAAATCTCTTCAAAATCTTTATCAGATACACTTTGAAATACATTGTTTAGAATGAGATGAATTAAAAAATGAATAGAAGAATGGCTAAATGTGATAAAATAAGGATAATAATGGTAGAATATAGTAAAAATCTAGCTGGTAATTATATGGGTATTTACTGTAAAATTCTTTCAATTTTGCTGTATGCTTGAAAATTTTTCCAACAAAATGTTGGGAAGGAAACCATGCCAGCCCTTTCATGGTAACAACAATAAAAGAGAGAAAGATACATGTCCTTAAAATCAACAATGAAAACATAGCAAGTAGACATTATTGCCAATCATTTATTCCCCAAGAGAAGGAGAGGGTGTTACAGGGAAACAGATGCAAAATACCTTTTTACCATAGTATGGGAGTACATGCCTGCTCAGTCATGTCCAACTCTTTGCAACTCCATGGACAGTAGCCCACCAGGCTCCTCTGTCCACAGGATTTCCCAGCCAGGAGGACTGGAGTGGGTTGTCGTTTCCTTCTCCAGGGGATCTTCCTGACCCAGGGATCGAACCCGCTTCTCCTGCATTGGCAGGTGGATTCTTCACCACTGGGCCACCTGGGAAGCCCTATTCACCTTAGAAACATGCCCAATTGTGGGCAAAAATCGTTTGAACCCAGTCCCCAAAAATGGTGGTGATGAAATGCTCAAATATATAAAAAATAAATCCATTTAACCTTTAGAACAATAAGGGTTTGAACTGTATAGATTCACTTATACACAGAGTTTTTTCAACAGTAAATACTACACCATCTGCAGCTGGTTGACACCTCAGATACAGAACCATGGATAGAGAGCCCCAACTGTAAGTATACATGAATTTTCCACTAAGCAAAGCATCCTTACCCTCACATTGTTCAAGGGTCTGTAAATAATAAACAGATAACTACAAATAGATAAATGGGGAGGGGACGAGAAAGCAAAAGTAATCTCATAATCAGCAAGCTGAAATTATACTAACTGCTGCCATTTTGTTTTGTATTGAGCATAAATGGGAAAAAAAAAAAGCCCTGTCTGATTAGCTTAAATCTTTTGGAGTTATAATTCCCACTCTATGACTTATTTTAAAAGGATACAAATTAACTTATTTATAAAACAGAAACAGACTCACAGCCTTAGAGAAGGAATTTATGGTTGTCAAGGGGGAAGGATGAAGGAGAGAGACATGGAGTTTGGGACTGACACATACACACTACTATATTTAAAGTGGATAACCAACAAGGATCTACTGTATATAAAGCACAGGGAACTCTGCTCAATGTTATGTGGCAGCCTGGATGGAAGGTGAGTTTGGGAGAGAATGGATATAATATAGCCGAGTCCCTTTGCTGTCCACCTGAAACTATCACAACATTGTTAATCCATCATGAAGGTGAAGGTGAAGTCGCTCAGTCATACCCGACTCTCTCCGACCCCGTGCGCTGTAGCCTACCAGGCTTTGCCGTCCATGGGATTCTCCAGGCAAGAATACTGGAGTGGTTTACCATTTCCTTCTCCAGGGGATCTTCCCAACCCAGGGATCGAACCCAGGTCTCCTGCACTGGAGGCAGACACTTTAACCTCAGAGCCACCAGGGAAGCCTTGGTATAATCCGTCATACTTCAATATAAAACTTTAAAAAAAAAAAAAAATCAAAACATCTAGCTGAGATTTGATTTTGACAAGAGCCCAAAATACCACCATTTATATTCCCCTATCCTAATGCTTTCTGTGGAACAACTTGGTAGTTTTGGACAATTTATTTGTCTAGTCTACCCTTCCATGGGAGAAGGCAATGGCACCCTACTCCAGTACTCTTGCCTGGAAAATCCCATGGACAGAGGAGCCTGGGAGGCTGCAGTCCATGGGGTCGCTATGAGTCAGACACGACTGAGTGACTTCACTTTCACTTTTCACTTTCATGCATTGGAGAAGGAAATGGCAACCCACTCCAGTGTTCTTGCCTGGAGAATCCCAGGGACAGGGGAGCCTGGTGGGCTGCCATCTATGGGGTCGCACAGAGTTGGACACGACTGAAGTGACTTAGCAGCAACCCTCCCCTGGTGGCTCAGCTGGTAAAGAATCTGCCTGCAATGCAGGAGACCTGGGTTTGATCCCTCAGTTGGGAAGATCCCCTGGAGAAGGGAACAGCTACCCACTCCAGTATTCTGGCCTGGAAAATTCCATGGACTATTCCATGCGATTGCAAAGAGTAAGACAGGACTGAGCAACTTTAAATTTCACTCTCACTAAAATTTAACATGCACCTTGTCTAGTATATACATCATGATAATAAGCACCTGGCACATAGGGTTTTAGTAACTATGTGAATTAGTAAAAATACAATGATTTTGACTGAATATTTAAGACCAAAAGTATGGCAACTTAAAGGAGAAAGTTATTATTATTATTTAGTTACTGGAAATGTTAATTTATATGAGGTCAATCTTGAATGTCAAATTGAGGAAGTGCTATCAGACACAAGGTATCATTAAATACTCACCAATCTTCTACCAGTGTATTATTCAGGTAAGTCAGCACTACGAAGGTCCACTGAAGTTCTTTATCTTCAAATAACTCAAGAGCCTTGGTATAAGATGTATTTTTACTATGTTGTATAGCTATTGTAGAGAAATCTATAGGACCCACTTCTCCCAAGCAGCTTCCAACAGCCTCTAAATATAGAAATTTCAATTCAGTAAAGTTATAGCTAAGAGGTCACATATAAAACAGAAATTTTCTAATTTCAAAAATATGTTTTTGTCATCCTTTAACATTTAAGTGTTTCCTCATAGATGTTGAATACGTTAAAGAAGCTACAAAATACTGTATCATTTCCTTTACATATTATCCATGTTGGTAATACTTTCCCCTATAAAATTATATCCAAGAGATAGATTAACTAGTAAAATGTAGATACTAAGGGAAGTCTAAATACAGCCACTGTGCATGCATGCATGCTAAATTGCTTCAGTCATGTCCAACTCTGTGCAACCCCATGGACAGCAGCCCACCAGGCTCCTCCATCCAAGGGATTCTCCAGGCAAGAATACTGGAGTGGATTGCCATTTCCTTCTCCAATAGCCACTGTATGTATCCATTTTTAATTGAGGTATTATATAAAGTTCATAAATCTTACCACTTAGTTCAGTGAAAATTCACATATACATGCAGGCACATATATTTTCTTTCCATCTATATTATCACTACCCAAATAAAGATAGATGTTTTCAGAATGCCAGAGGGCTGTCTCATGTTCTTCCCCTGTCATTATGGTATTTAATAAAATATGTTAAAAAATTGTCTGCATGTTGATCTTGTACACTGCAATTTTGCTGAATCTGCTTATTATCTTTCTGATAGTAGCTTTCCTATACATTTTCAATTTAAGTCTGAATTTAGCAATAAGGAGTTCATGATCTGAGCCAGTCAGCTCCTGGTCTTCTTTTTGCTGACTGTATAGAGCTTCTCCATCTTCTGCTGCAAAGAATATAATCAATCTGATTTCAGTATTGACCATCTGGTGATATCCATGTGTAGAGTTATCTCTTGTACTGTTGGAAGATGGTACTTGCTATGATCAGTGCATTCTCTTCACAAAACTCTGTTAGCCTTTNATAGAGCTTCTCCATCTTCTGCTGCAAAGAATATAATCAATCTGATTTCAGTATTGACCATCTGGTGATATCCATGTGTAGAGTTATCTCTTGTACTGTTGGAAGATGGTACTTGCTATGATCAGTGCATTCTCTTCACAAAACTCTGTTAGCCTTTGCCCTGCTTCATTTTGTACTCCAATGCCAAACTTGCCTGTTACTCCAGGTATCTCTTGACTTCCTACTTTTGCATTCCAGTCCTTTATGATGAAAAGAACATCTTTTTGGTATGTTAGTTCTAGAAGGTCTTCTAGGTCTTCATAGCCATTCAATCTCAGCTTCTTTGCCATTAGCAGTTAGGGCAAAGACTTGGATTGCTGTGATATGGAATGGTTTGCCTTGGAAATGAAAAGAGATCGTTCTCTTCACTTTTGAGACTGCACCCAAGTACAACATTTCGGACTCTTTGTTGACTATGAGTGAAAGTGAAAGTCACTCAGTTCAGTTCAGTCACTCAGTCGTGTCCGACTCTTTGCGACCCCATGAATTGCAGCATGCCAGGCCTCCCTGTCCATCACCAACTCCCAGAGTTCACTCAGACTCACATCCATAGAGTCACTGATGCCATCCTCTGTCGTTCCCTTCTCCTCCCACCCCCAATCCCTCCCAGCATCAGAGTCTTTTCCAATGAGTCAACTCTTCGCATGAGAAGTTTCAGCTTCAGCATCATTCCCTCCAAAGAAATCCCAGGGCTGATCCTCCTTCAGAATGGACTGGCTGGATCTCCTTGTAGTCCAAGGGACTTCTCAAGAGTCTTCTCCAACACCACAGTTCAAAAGCATCAATTCTTTGGCACTCAGCTTTCTTCACAGTCCAACTCTCACATCCATACGTGACCACTGGAAAAACCATAGCCTTGACTAGATGGACCTTTGTTGGCAAAGTAATGTCTCTGCTTTTGAAAATGCTATCTAGGTTTGGTCATAACTTTTCTTCCAAGGAGTAAGTGTCTTTTAATGTCATGGCTGCAATGACCATTTGCAGTAATTTTAGAGCCTCTCAAAAATAAAGTCTGACACTGTTTCCCCATCTATTT
>SJYX01016989.1:89684-181745 GCA_006410675.1 Oreotragus oreotragus
CACTTTCACTTTCATCAAGAGGCTTTTTAGTTCCTCTTCACTTTGTGCCATAAGGGTGATGCCATCTGCATGTGTGAGGTTATTGGTATTTCTCCCAGCAATCTTGATTGCAGCTTGTGCTTCTTCCAGTCCAGCGTTTTTCATGATGTACTCTGCATATAAGTTAAATAAGCAGGGTGACAATATACAGCCTTGACGTACTCCTTTTCCTATTTGGAACCAGTCTGTTATTCCATGTCCAGTTCTAGCTGTTGCTTCCTGACCTACATATAGGTTTCTCAAGAGGCATGTCAGGCGGTCTGGTATTTCCATCTCTGGAAGAATTTTCCACAGTGTATTGTAATCCACACAGTCAAAGGCTTTGGCATAGTCAATAAAGCAGAAACAGATGTTTTTCTGGAACTCTCTTGCTTTTTTGATGATCCAGCGGATGTTGGCAATTGGATCTCTGGTTCCTCTGCCTTTTCTAAAACCAGCTTGAACATCTAGAAGTTCACAGTTCATGTATTGGTGAAGCCTGGCTTGGAGAATTTTGAGCATTACTTTACTAGCATGTGACAAAGTCACTCAGTTGTGTCCAATTATTTGCAACCCCTTTGGACTGTATAGTCCATGGAATTCTCCAGGGCAGAATACTGCAGTGCGTAGCCTCTCCCTTCTCCAGGGGATCTTTCCAGTGCAGAGATTGAACCCAGGTCTCCCACACTGCAGGTGGATTCTTTATCAGCTGAGCCACAAGGAAGCCCTGTTGACTATGAGGGCTACTCCATTTCTTCTAAGGGATTCTTGCTTGTAGTAGATATAATGGTCATCCAAATTAAATTCGCCCATTCCAGTGCATTTTAGTTTACTGATTCTTAAAATGCCGATGTTCACTGTTGCCATCTCTTGTTTGACCACTTCCAATCTACCTTGATTCATGGACCTAACATTCCAGGTTCTGATGCAATATTGTTCTTTACAGCATCAGACTTTACTTCCATCACCAGTTACATCCATAACTGGGTGTTGTTTTCACTTTGGCTCAGCCTCTTCATTCTTTCTGGAGCTATTTCTCCACTCTTGTCTAGTAGCATACTGGGAACCTACTGACCTGGGAAGTTCATCTATCAGTGTCATACCTTTTTGCTTTTTCATTCTGTTCATTGGGTTCTCAAGTCAAGAATAATGACATGTTTGCCATTCCCCTCTCCAGTAAATATGTACAAGCCATTTTCAAATTAATAGCTAGGCAAACATATTAATTACTAACTTTTTACTTTATATGAATGTCTAAAGAAGGAAAATATGAAAGGAGGGCTGCTTAAGGATACTTGAACTAAACAGAAATCTAACTAGCACCTCACATTTCCCCAGTATTTCAGACAAGAAATGTTACTGAATTTTAAAATGCTATGAAGATAACCACTCAAACAAAAAAACCTCATATTCACTAAGCCAAATAGTTTACCTAAAACTTCTCTTTCACCAGTGTGGTTTACTGCCATCTTGGATAACTGCAACAAGTTGACAACTAGCTTCACCATTATGCCATCCTGAGGGTTATCTAGAAGCAGTTTTGAAAAAATTAGTTTAAGTTATGGTGGAGACAACACTTTTCTTTATAATATGCTCATATATTAAATTGTGTGACTAGAAAACTTTAATAAAGATTTTAAATTATGGGCGCCTCAAAAATACAAAGTAAATGAATGTATCCGAACTTCCTTCTTCAATAGAATCATGTAGAAACATTTGGCAGCAATACTAGGCAGTCGGAAAGAGAAAAATGTCTTAACAAGTTGTACAGAAAAATAAATACCTTTAGCAAAATCACACTTAGAAACACAAAAATTATTCAGCATTAAACTAGAAGGAACCTTGGGAGAATGCCTGGTTTTTTGCCCTCTTGCATTTAGAATAGACCAGCCTTGTCCGATAGAATTTTCTGCAATGATGATAATGGTCTATAGTCCACGCTGTCCAATGACAGCCACAAGCCACATGTTACTACTGAGAATTTGACATGTGCTAGTACAAAAAAGAAGTTGAACTTTAAATTGTACTGAATTTTAAGTCATTTAAATTTAAATAGCTATAAACATCTATTGGTTACATTGGTATGAATTAATAAAATACTCAAATACACAAAAATTAGATATACAAAGAGAAAGTTCATATTTCATAAACATATATACATGTATATACATTTATATACCTCAAGAACAAATATTCTAGAAACTCAGAATTCAGATGGTCAAAACAAAATTAATTTTTAAAAGTACTGAGGAAAAAAATCACAGCATAGAAATAAGAAGTTAACGAACACAGGATGATGAAAATCAAAACAAAGTAGAAAATATTTCCACCAAGTGCAGTACTATAGTAACCTAAAAACTAAAATCAAATCAACTTAAAAATGGAAGTTTTAAGTTAAAAAAAAAAAGCTAGAAACTCATATATAAATATGTGTGTAGATACAAAACAGACACATACATACATACAAACAAAACACATACATGGCTAAGATGCTTAAAATGAAATGTTTCTTTTATTAAAATAAACTGGGGTAGTAGGCAGAGAGAGATTACCTTGCATGGCTCCCTTTAAAGAACTCAAATTATTCTTTTGGGCAGCAGCAAATTGCTAACATTTTTTTAAGTGGCAGAATAAACTTGGACATTCCAGCACAGGTCCAAAGGATGGATAAAATGGAAGTAATTCAAGGAAAGGATACAACTTAGAAAGTCTTTCATAACTAGATGAGAAGTGATTAGGGTCTGAACTAAATCTGTGACAATTAAACCAAGAGCAAGAATTTTAAGAGATTCTTTCAAAAAGAAACAGATACAAATAACTCAAGTCATTAAAATGAGTACCCTGAGACGCTCTCATAAGATCCATCATCTGATCTTTATGTTGCTCTAGTTGTCTTCGAAGATCCTTCAATCCTTCAAGCCTTGTCAATGGAAGTGCATCATAAGCACTTACTGAGAGAAAATGGTTAATTTCCTAAAAGAGAAAATCAGCTAAAAATGTAACTTGCTTTTGACTTATATTGGTTGAGTTTGTAAAATAAAATTTCTAAAAATCAGTTAATGCCATCCACAAACACTGATTACTATCACTGTTACTACCAAACAAGGTGGAAATAAGTTACTTATTTCACTTCAAATCTTAGTGTTTTAATCATTTAAATTCTAATAAGACTCTCTCATGATAAAATATTTAGAGTTTAAGATTGTTATAGTATACTCAATTAGAGGGAAAAACTTAAAATTATATTTATTTATCACTATAATTCTAGTTTTATGTCTCAATATATTTAACTATATTTTCACATTCAGTACAGTGCAGTTCAGTCGCGCAGTTGTGTCCGACTCTTTGCGACCCCATGAATCGCAGCATGCCAGGCCTCCCTGTCCATCACCACCTCCCGGAGTTCACTCAGACTCACGTCCATCGAGTCAGTGATGCCATCCAGCCATCTCATCTTCTGTCATCCCCTTCTCCTCCTGCCCACAACCTTCCCAGCATCAGAGTATTCTCCAATGAGTCAACTCTTCGCATGAAGTGGCCAAACAACTGGAGTTTCAGTTTCAGCATATTCCTTCCAAAGAAATCCCAGGGCTGATCTCCTTCAGAATGGACTGGTTGGATCTCCTTGCAGTCCAAGGGACTCTCAAAAGTCTTCTCCAACACCACAGTTCAAAAGCATTAATTCTTCAGTGCTCAGCTTTCTTCACAGTCCAACTCTCACATCCATACATGACCACTGGAAAAACCATAGCCTTGACTAGACAGACCTTTGTTGTCAAAGTAATGTCTCTGCTTTTTAATATGCTATCTAGGTTGGTTATAACTTTTCTTCCAAGGAGTAAGCATCTTTTAATTTCACNTGTGGCCACTGTTGAGTTTTCCAAATTTGCTGGCATATTGAGTGCAGCACTTTTACAGCATCATCTTTCCGGATTTGAAATAGCTCAACTGGAATTTCATCACTTCTACTAGCTTTGTTTGTAGTGATGCTTTCGAAAGCCCACTTGACTTCACATTCCAGGATATCTGCCTCTAGGTGAGTGATCACACCATCATGATTATCTTGGTCTTGAAGATCTTTTTTCTACAGTTCTTCTGTGTATTCTTGCCACCTCTTCTTAATATTTTCTGCTTCTGTTAGGTCCATATCATTTCTGTCCTTTAATGAGCCCATCTTTGCATGAAATGTTCCCTTGGTATCTCTAATTTTCTTGAAGAGATCTCTAGTCTTTCCCATTCTGTTGTTTTCCTCTATTTCTTTGCATTGATCGCTGATGAAGGCTTTCTTATCTCTTCTTGCTATTCTTTGGAACTCTGCATTCAGATGCTAATATCTTTCCTTTTCTCCTTCACTTTTCGCTTCTCTTCTTTTCACAGCTATTTGTAAGGTCTCCCCAGACAGCCATTTTGCCTTTTTGCATTTCTTTTTCATGGGGATGGTCTTGAACCCTGTCTCTTGTACAATGTCACGAACCTCAGTCCATAGTTTGTCAGGCACTCTATCAGATCTAGTCCCTTAAATCTATTTTTCACTTCCACTATATAATCATAAGGGATTTGATTTAGTTCATACCTGAATGGTCTAGTGGTTTTCCCTACTTTATTCAGTTTAAGTCTGAATTTGGCAATAAGGAGTTCACGATCTGAGCCACAGTCAGCTCCTGGTCTTGTTTTTGTTGACTGTATAGAGCGTCTCCATCTTTGGCTGTAAAGAATATAATCAATCTGATTTCGATGTTGACCATCTGGTGATGTCCATGTGTAGAGTCTTCTCTTGTGTTGCTGGAAGAGGGTGTTTGCTATAACCAGTGCATTTTCTTGGCAAAACTCAATTAGTCTTTGCCCTGCTTCATTCCGTATTCCAAGGCCAAATTTGTCTGTTACTCCAGGTGTTTCTTGACTTCCTAATTTTGCATTCCAGTCTCCTATAATGAAAAGGATATCTTTTTTGGGTACTAGTTCTAAAAGGTCTTGTAGGTCTTCATAGAACCGTTCAACTTCAGCTTCTTCAGCGTTACTGGTTGGGGCATAGACTTGGATAACTATGATATTGAATGGTTTGCCTTGGAAATGAACAGAGATCATTCTGTCGTTTCTGAGATTTCATCCAAGTACTGCATTTCGGATTCTTTTGTTGGCCATGATGGCTACTTCATTTCTTCTAAGGGATTCCTCCCTGCAGTAGTAGATGTAATGGTCATCTGAGTTAAATTCACCCATTCCAGTCCTTTTTAGTTCGCTGATTCCTAGAATGTCAATGTTCACTCTTGCCATCTCCTGTTTGACCACTTCCAATTTGCCTTGATTTATGGACCCGACATTCCAGGTTCCTATGCATATTGCTCTTTACAACATTGGACCTTTTATCTGTTAGCAGGACAGATTTCAGGTTATGCTTTTTTAATCACAATTTTTTAAAAAGACCAGTTTTTCCTCTGAGAGGATTAGAGACTTCCAGAAAGTATTACTATCCTCTCTAATACAAAATAGCAAGATGACAGAATAATTATTACCTCCAAAAGTGAAAAAGGTCCTCTACTGTATTTGATTTTCTGCTGAGTAATACGCAAATCCTTAAAGACAATGTGGTCAGGAAAAGGATCTAAAAGTTTAATTGTCATATACAGATTTTCATTATCCTTGTTATCAATCACTAAGAATTTCAACAAGTCCAACACCTAAACATAATTAAAAAAGAAAAAATCAAGAGAAATGGATTAATTCTATGTTAAAGTAAAACAAACCGACTGTAATAAATGATAAAAATTCTATTAACCTGTTTTACATAAAATGTTCTAATCACTACTAAGGTACCTAGCTACTACTGTTTCTGGGCTTTCAAATAATTCAACAAACATATAGGGCCTTTACTATAGGATGGACACTGAGGAACACGGTTGTCAATATTACTGAAGCATTTCATATAATATCTCTTATACCATCAGAGTAGTGTGAACTGGATCCCTAGTTTTGACTACCTCTATATTTCAGTGTAAGTAAGAAATAAATCAGGTTATTTATTAGATCAAAATTACTAGGTACTCTATATCAAAAAGATTACAAGGATTAATTGATTGAGCATGTTTTCCCCATCGTTTTTTAAAGATTGTCAATATTACTGAAGCATTTCATATAATATCTCTTATACCATCAGAGTAGTGTGAACTGGATCCCTAGTTTTGACTACCTCTATATTTCAGTGTAAGTAAGAAATAAATCAGGTTATTTATTAGATCAAAATTACTAGGTACTCTATATCAAAAAGATTACAAGGATTAATTGATTGAGCATGTTTTCCCCATCGTTTTTTAAAGGCTATTTTCACTAAAATTATTGATTACACGAAGTAAACATAAAACAACCAGTTCTTTACAAGAATACTTTATCAATATATTTCAAATATCATTTTGAACATGATTTGGGCAATTACCTGTTCCTGAACTTCCATCTGATCATCCACAAGGGGTATAAGTGTACCAACAATAACATGAAGATGACTTTCTAAAGCATCCTTACAGTAAGTCACCGCTGTGTGGCAAACCCGGCTTAATAGGTCACAACAAAGGGAGAAGCTACGTAATGACACATCCATGAAACGAGAAGGCCTAACGTGGGGGAAAAAACAGTAAGTTACAGGACACTACTTTGACATCAACTTGTTCAAAGGTCATTATTATTCAACAGCTCTAATTCTGATGTGGCATAACATAAAAGTTAGTTTCCCATCTAATTCTTTAAAATTAGATGTTTAAATTCCAAAAACAGAAGAGACACCAAGAAAATGACAGAGTAGGCAGCTCCAAGCTCCCATGACAGAAATACTGAAAAATGAGCAAACTGTATGAACTTTGTTAGAACTCTGTGAAACGGCAACAATCAAGCAGTCACCGAATCAAGGAAAAGGAAACTTAAAAACTGGGAAAGCTTTGTGGTGATTTTACTTGTCCTTGCCCCACATCGTCCACAGCCTGGCAGCATTCATGAAAACTTCAGACCCCATTTCTAACGTGGGATCCTGGTCCTTAGTTTTGGATGGAGCAGAAGTGAAGTGACAGTCACTCAGTCATGTCCTATTCTTTGTGACCCCATGGACTGTAGACCACCAGGCTCCTCTGTCTATGGGATTCTCCAGGCAAGAATACTGGAGTGGGTTGCCATTGGCAATAGCACCTAAAAGAATTAAACATCTAGGAATAAACTTAACCAAGGATGTGAATCGCCTGTACACTGAAAATTATATAGCATGGATGAAAGAAATTAAACCTAACTCAATGGAAAAACATCCTGTATTCATGGGCTGAAAAACAAACTGTTGAAATATTAACACTATCTAAAATCGTCACATATTGAATACAATATCCATCTAAATTCCAGCACTTTTTTTGCATAAATGGAAAAACTGGTCAACAAATTCATATGGAATTGCAAGATATCCAAACAGTCAAAACAATTTGAAAAAGAAGAAAATTGGAGGACTCACACTTCCTGATTTCAAAAGTTACTATACAGCTACAGTAAGCAACACAGTCATTCCTAAAGGAAATCAACCCTGAATATTCACTGGAAGGACTGATGCTGAAGCTGAAGCTCCAGTACTTTGGCCACCTGATGTGAAGAGATGACTCACTGGAAAAGACCCCGAAGCTGGGAAAGATTGAAGGCAGGAGGAGAAGAGGGAGACAGAGGATGAGATATTTGGATAGCATCACTGACTCAATGGACATGAGTCTGAGCAAACTCTGGGAGATAGCAAAGGACAGGGAAGCCTGGCATGCTGTAGTCCCTACGGTGAAAACAACTGGACACGACTTAGCAACTGAACAACAACAAACAACTCAGCATGGTACTGGCATAAGGCAAGACCAATGGAATAGAACTGAGAATCCAGAAATAAACCCATACATCAATGGCTAACTGATATTTGACAAGGGTGAAAGAATAGTCTTTAATAAATAGTGCTGGGAAAACTAGATTTCTACATGCAAAAGAATGAAACTGAACCCTTAACTCACATTATTCATAAAAATTAAAATGAATCAACAACCTAAATCTCAGAGCTAAAATCATAATACTCTTAGAATAAACTCTAAGGGTAAACCTCCAATGACCTTAGATTTGCCAATGCATTCTTACCTACAATACCAAAAACACATGAAACGAAAGAAAAATAAGATAAATCAGACCTTACCAAGATTAAAAATATCTGCTCATCAGAAGACATTATCAGGAAAGTGAAAATTTAATAGGATGGGAAAAACTATTTGCAAATCACATATGAATTCAATATCCAGAATACATTTGCAAATCACATACTGAGTTCAATCCCAGAAAATATAAAGACAATCCAAAATTTTTTCTATTTTTATTGTAATGTCCCTTATCCCAAACCCCCCTCCCACTTCCCTTCCCATCCTGGTGCACTGGCTTTGATTGCATGTTGATGCATTGAACTTAAGTGGTGATCTATTTCACATATGGTAATATACATGTTTCAATGCTATTCTCTCAAATCAGTTTTTGATTTGAGAGACAATCCAATTTTTAAAATGGGCAGAGGATTTAAATGGACATTTCTCCAAAGAAGGCACACAAATCATCAATAAGCTCATGAAAAGATATTCATGAATAGTTAGTAGAAAAATGCAAAATCAAAACCCCAATGAGATACCACTTCATGCCTATGAAAATCCCAAGTTTTCATCATGAGATGAATGGATAAAAAAATAGTGTCATATATCCAATGTTGTTGTGCTTAGTCACTCAGTTGTGTCCAACTCTTTGCAATCCCGTGGACTGTAGCCTGTCAGGCTCCTCTGTCCATGGGGATTTTCCAGGCAAGAATACTGGAGTTGGTGGCCATGCCCTCCTTCAGGGGATCTTTCCAACCCAGGGATCAAACCCAGGTCTCCCGCATAGAAGGAGGATTCTTTTATCATCTGAGCCACCAGGGAAGCCCAGTGGAATGTTATTTAGCCACAAAAAAGCAAAGACATGCTAAGTGAAACAAGCCAACAGGAAAGGGCAAAGAAATTATGATTCTGCTTATATAAAATACCTAAAACAAGGAAATTTAAAAAGACAGGAAGTAGAAGCTATAAGGGCTATAGGGAAGAGGAACTGTGTGGTTATTGCTTAATGAGTAGAAAGGTTCTATTTGAGGTAATAAATAAGTTGGATTTGGAAACTGCAATGACAAAAAATTAATATCATACCATGAACATAACTAATAGCACTAAACTGGATACTTAAAATATAGTTAAAAATGAGAAATTTGATGTTATATATTTTAACACCATAATAAAACCTAAAAAAAGTGAAGGAAAAAGACTGAATGACTTGAAGTACACACACATGCTGCCTCTTCTGCTGCTAAGTCGCTTCAGTTGGGTCCGACTCTGTGCAACCCCAGAGACGGCAGCCAGCTGAGCAAATTCACTTTCAGTTTTCACTTTCATTTATTGGAGAAGGAAATGGCAACCCACTCCAGTGTTCTTGCCTAGAGAATCCCAGGGACGGGGGAGTCTGGTGGGCTGCCAGCTGATGTCTGAAGAATACCCTGGATGTGCACTGGGAATCCCCCTTCTTTCCCCTTACCACACACTGGAACTGGTGAGCGGCACTGCTATGGTAACATGTATTTATGGCCATGTAAAATTATCATATTTAAAATGTTGAACAGAATACCTTTAATATTTAAAGACTTCTAGAGCTGTGGAAAATTCTGAAAGAGATGGAAATACCAGACCACCTGACCTGCCTCTTGAGAAATCTGTATGCAGGTCAGGAAGTAACAGTTAGAACTGGACATGGAACAGACNAATAAGTTGGATTTGGAAACTGCAATGACAAAAAATTAATATCATACCATGAACATAACTAATAGCACTAAATTGGATACTTAAAATATAGTTAAAAATGAGAAATTTGATGTTATATATTTTAACACCATAATAAAACCTAAAAAAAGTGAAGGAAAAAGACTGAATGACTTGAAGTACACACACATGCTGCCTCTTCTGCTGCTAAGTCGCTTCAGTTGGGTCCGACTCTGTGCAACCCCAGAGACGGCAGCCAGCTGAGCAAATTCACTTTCAGTTTTCACTTTCATTTATTGGAGAAGGAAATGGCAACCCACTCCAGTGTTCTTGCCTAGAGAATCCCAGGGACGGGGGAGTCTGGTGGGCTGCCAGCTGATGTCTGAAGAATACCCTGGATGTGCACTGGGAATCCCCCTTCTTTCCCCTTACCACACACTGGAACTGGTGAGCGGCACTGCTATGGTAACATGTATTTATGGCCATGTAAAATTATCATATTTAAAATGTTGAACAGAATACCTTTAATATTTAAAGACTTCTAGAGCTGTGGAAAATTCTGAAAGAGATGGAAATACCAGACCACCTGACCTGCCTCTTGAGAAATCTGTATGCAGGTCAGGAAGTAACAGTTAGAACTGGACATGGAACAGACTGGTTCCAAATAGGAAAAGGAGTACATCAAGGCTGTATATTGAAACCCTGCTTATTTAACTTATATGCAGAGTACATCATGGGAAACACTGGGCTGGAAGAAGCACAGGCTGGAATCAAGATTGCCAGGAGAAATATCAATAATCTCAGATACGCAGATGACATCACCCTTATGGCAGAAAGTGAAGAGGAACTAAAAAGCCTCTTGATTTTGAAAGTGAAAGTGGAGCGTGAAATAGCTGGCTTAAAGCTCAACATTCAGAAAACAAAGATCATGGCATTTGGTCCCACCATTTCATGGGAAATAGATGGGGAAACAGTGGAAACAGTGTCAGACTTTATTTTTTGGGGCTCCAAAATCACTGCAGATGGTGACTGCAGCTATGAAACTAAAAGATGCTTACTCCTTGGAAGGAAAGTTATGACCAACCTAGATAGCATATTAAAAAGCAGAGAAATTACTCTGCCAACGAAGGTCCATCTAGTCAAGGCTATGGTTTTTCTAGTGGTCATGCATGGATGTGAGAGTTGGACTGTGAAGAAAGCTGAGCACCGAAGAATTGATGCTTTTCAACTGTGGTGTTGGAGAAGACTCTTGAGAGTCCCCTGGACTGTAAGGAGATCCAACCAGTCCATTCTCAAGGAGATCAACCCTGGGATTTCTTTGGAAGGTATGATGCTAAAGCTGAAACTCCAGTACTTTGGCCACCTCATGTGAAGAGTTGACGGAAAAGACTCTGATGCTGGGAGGGATTGGGGCAGGAGGAGAATGGGATGACAGAAGATGAGATGGCTGGATGGCATCACTGACTCAATGGACGTGAGTCTGAGTGAACTCTGGGAGTTGGTAATGGACAGGGAGGCCTGGTGTGCTGCGATTCATGGGATCGCAAAGAGTTGGACACAACTGAGCAACTGAACTGAACTGAACTGAGAGCTGGAGAAGTAGTGATTCACTTTGTAAAATATAATATATATATATATATATATATAGAAAGCAAAATTCAGAAAATAATACTCTGGCTTCTACCCTGTAGAGGCATATAAGTTTTCAATTAAGATGAGGGTAGAAAAACTTCTTATATATTGGTCTAAATATATTATTTACCTTTGGTTGATATAGTGAATCAAAGTATAAATAACATCTCGAAGAACAAAGGCCCAAGCTCCTCCTAAGCCACTCTTTATATCGTTCATTAATAAACTAACAAACAGGTGATATATTTTAATAATTCTGTGCCTTTTGTAAACATTATTTGTCTCAGCTGCTTGCTCACATATGGCTAGAAGAATTTTCTGATAGGAATCCTAGAAAATAAAGATACATTTAGTAAAACCTTGCCTAACCACATATACTCAGACATAATACATATATTTTTATATTCAAATAACAGAATTCTAAATTTCAGAATTTTGCTTGGAGTTTTGATATCAAATGCAAAATATCACCTTAAGAAAATTACTATCTTAAATTTTAAAAAACTTGTCAATTTATTTCATTTTTAGATAGTAAACAATATTTAGTAGTATATTCTTAAAAAGTACATATATACACACTTCCTGAGCCAACCTGACTAAAATCATGAAATTCAGCCCTCATATGTGACATATTTCAATGAATACTGACAAGTAAAATACCAAGATATAAACTTGTAAATGAGTGTTTTTCTTAATTTATTCAAGTAAATTTTCCATTTGTTTACTTTTTTCTTTTTAAAACATACTTATACTTACAAAAAAATAAAAATAAAATGTACTTAAACAGATTTTCTAGCTGAAAAAAGATGGAATTCTCTCTTCAGGTATTATACTAGTAAAGTATACTTACAGGGCTTTTGGAAAGAATTTCTAAAATGCTTTTAAGCTTGGTTTTATGGCAATTGCTGATATAGGCAAATGTTGCTTTAATCACATGTGATGGAAAATGAGGTGGATTAGGAGCAGGATCCAGATCCCTAAGAGTTATAGAAAAAATCAGTCATCATTTTCAGAATAAAACTATCAAGAAAAAACATTTCCTTGATAGATTAGTGAAAATTCAAAAGAAAAATTTAGATTATAATAACCCCCAATTTTAGTTATTTTCTAGGTAAAAACTAGACTTTTAATAAAATCACAAATGACATATTACAGTCTATATACATCAATCAGAATACCTAAATAACTTTCTAGGAGGTAGTCAATAATTTACTTAAAAAATCATTTATAAAATTAACAGCAGTTATAAAAAAGAGACCTAGTTATCACTCAAGGTATGAATTAAAGCTCTATTCTAGTATTTTAAACTCAATAATATCTTTTAAAATTAAATTATTTATTTTAATTGGAGGATAATTACTTTACGATATTGTGATGGTTTTTGCCATACATTGACATGAATCAGCCAAGGGTACACCCGTGAACAAAATAACATTCAAGACAGCAATCAAATACTACACCAAATGAAATTACACATGCAGAAGTATTTTAATAGGTATTATTACTGTTTCACATGCTTAGTATTGTATAGCATATAAAAAAAGTTAAGGATGTTTTCAAGTACCTTACAATCAAGGTAAATGAATAACAAAGTATATGGATAACTCTACCATTCATAAACAACAAGTAGGTTTTACACGCAAATGAAATTGCAATATAGTAAGATTCCACTAGCAAAGGAGAATGCTTTTTTTAAAAAAGGTGATACAGAAAGCCAAGTCACAGATAAGGAGAAGAGAACAAAGAATAATGGGTCAAGAAGAAGAAAATTTCATGAGATAGGAGATGGCACAATGCTCAAATATTACAAAAAGACTGACAATAAAAAGGTTACTGAATTTGCAAACAAAGTGGTAATTAAAACAGCAGTTACTATGAAGAGGCTACAGTACAGCAGATACTTCAATTCAAAGGTAACTATTTTAAAAGAAACAGAATTTAAAAGCACAGTACATGTCTAATAACTGAAATAGACATTTGAAGGTGTCAACTAATAAGCTTCTCAAGGACCTTCTGAAATTGCAGCTAATACTTTAGATTAAAAATATCCATACCCTGAGAAGTCATAGGGGTCAGTGCTTTGGCTGGCACCAGAAGTTGCTGGTTCATGTAACGTCATCAATAACTCCACTACAATCTCTGGTAAATTACTAATGAATAAATGATCAATCTGCAAGGATACAAAATAAAATATATTTAAGTTTTCCTGTCTGTGATCTTTAAGTCAGCTAGTTTAAGGGGCTCACGTTACTGTCTCATTTCCAAAATTATTCAGTGATTACAGAAAGAAATAGTTATCAAAGATCTAAGATCTGCAAGACATGCAACTAGCACCACTTTTTTTCTATGCAGCTGACCTATAGACTCAAAGGAAAAAAGGGAACTCATATCAAACAAGACTCTCTTAATCCACCTTTTTCATTTAATTTTAAATAATCACTTTAATGAGTAAGACTTCAGGTCTAGCTTGAAATTCCTCAACCTAATCACTTTCCTGCCAACCAAATTCCCCACTGATCTATACTGCTCATCAATCTCTATTTTACCTTTATTTGAGAACACTATCTTAGAGAACTTTACTAGTAAGGATTCCCAGTGACTGTCAATTATCAACCCTTTGTTCCCTGCATATCTTTCCCCCAGATTCCAACTTGGTTGATATCCCAAATTCTGAGGCTAGCTGCTACCCACATGTCATTAATACTAGGTAAAAATCCTCCTGGACAGGAGCAGACTCTTCATCACCCACTTCTTGCTACAGGCAGCCTCACAAAAGGCATAAGTTCTCTAAATAAAAAGAGTGGGTGTACTACATTACACCTCAGCCAAATGAACGAGAACTATAAAGTCTTAAAAGGTGTTTTTTGTTAGCTCTCCAAGTAATGAATTACAGTGCTTTAAACCAAAAGGCAAATGGGCTCATTTACTATCTTTACCTCTTCCACACAGAGATTTGGAAACTCTTCCTAACAGCAAAAATATTCTGGAATGTGGCACAACAGAAATCTAATGTAAAGATCTTAGCCTTTCCCTGTAATGTAACATCAGTTACATNAAAGCAAAATTCAGAAAATAATACTCTGGCTTCTACCCTGTAGAGGCATATAAGTTTTCAATTAAGATGAGGGTAGAAAAACTTCTTATATATTGGTCTAAATATATTATTTACCTTTGGTTGATATAGTGAATCAAAGTATAAATAACATCTCGAAGAACAAAGGCCCAAGCTCCTCCTAAGCCACTCTTTATATCGTTCATTAATAAACTAACAAACAGGTGATATATTTTAATAATTCTGTGCCTTTTGTAAACATTATTTGTCTCAGCTGCTTGCTCACATATGGCTAGAAGAATTTTCTGATAGGAATCCTAGAAAATAAAGATACATTTAGTAAAACCTTGCCTAACCACATATACTCAGACATAATACATATATTTTTATATTCAAATAACAGAATTCTAAATTTCAGAATTTTGCTTGGAGTTTTGATATCAAATGCAAAATATCACCTTAAGAAAATTACTATCTTAAATTTTAAAAAACTTGTCAATTTATTTCATTTTTAGATAGTAAACAATATTTAGTAGTATATTCTTAAAAAGTACATATATACACACTTCCTGAGCCAACCTGACTAAAATCATGAAATTCAGCCCTCATATGTGACATATTTCAATGAATACTGACAAGTAAAATACCAAGATATAAACTTGTAAATGAGTGTTTTTCTTAATTTATTCAAGTAAATTTTCCATTTGTTTACTTTTTTCTTTTTAAAACATACTTATACTTACAAAAAAATAAAAATAAAATGTACTTAAACAGATTTTCTAGCTGAAAAAAGATGGAATTCTCTCTTCAGGTATTATACTAGTAAAGTATACTTACAGGGCTTTTGGAAAGAATTTCTAAAATGCTTTTAAGCTTGGTTTTATGGCAATTGCTGATATAGGCAAATGTTGCTTTAATCACATGTGATGGAAAATGAGGTGGATTAGGAGCAGGATCCAGATCCCTAAGAGTTATAGAAAAAATCAGTCATCATTTTCAGAATAAAACTATCAAGAAAAAACATTTCCTTGATAGATTAGTGAAAATTCAAAAGAAAAATTTAGATTATAATAACCCCCAATTTTAGTTATTTTCTAGGTAAAAACTAGACTTTTAATAAAATCACAAATGACATATTACAGTCTATATACATCAATCAGAATACCTAAATAACTTTCTAGGAGGTAGTCAATAATTTACTTAAAAAATCATTTATAAAATTAACAGCAGTTATAAAAAAGAGACCTAGTTATCACTCAAGGTATGAATTAAAGCTCTATTCTAGTATTTTAAACTCAATAATATCTTTTAAAATTAAATTATTTATTTTAATTGGAGGATAATTACTTTACGATATTGTGATGGTTTTTGCCATACATTGACATGAATCAGCCAAGGGTACACCCGTGAACAAAATAACATTCAAGACAGCAATCAAATACTACACCAAATGAAATTACACATGCAGAAGTATTTTAATAGGTATTATTACTGTTTCACATGCTTAGTATTGTATAGCATATAAAAAAAGTTAAGGATGTTTTCAAGTACCTTACAATCAAGGTAAATGAATAACAAAGTATATGGATAACTCTACCATTCATAAACAACAAGTAGGTTTTACACGCAAATGAAATTGCAATATAGTAAGATTCCACTAGCAAAGGAGAATGCTTTTTTTAAAAAAGGTGATACAGAAAGCCAAGTCACAGATAAGGAGAAGAGAACAAAGAATAATGGGTCAAGAAGAAGAAAATTTCATGAGATAGGAGATGGCACAATGCTCAAATATTACAAAAAGACTGACAATAAAAAGGTTACTGAATTTGCAAACAAAGTGGTAATTAAAACAGCAGTTACTATGAAGAGGCTACAGTACAGCAGATACTTCAATTCAAAGGTAACTATTTTAAAAGAAACAGAATTTAAAAGCACAGTACATGTCTAATAACTGAAATAGACATTTGAAGGTGTCAACTAATAAGCTTCTCAAGGACCTTCTGAAATTGCAGCTAATACTTTAGATTAAAAATATCCATACCCTGAGAAGTCATAGGGGTCAGTGCTTTGGCTGGCACCAGAAGTTGCTGGTTCATGTAACGTCATCAATAACTCCACTACAATCTCTGGTAAATTACTAATGAATAAATGATCAATCTGCAAGGATACAAAATAAAATATATTTAAGTTTTCCTGTCTGTGATCTTTAAGTCAGCTAGTTTAAGGGGCTCACGTTACTGTCTCATTTCCAAAATTATTCAGTGATTACAGAAAGAAATAGTTATCAAAGATCTAAGATCTGCAAGACATGCAACTAGCACCACTTTTTTTCTATGCAGCTGACCTATAGACTCAAAGGAAAAAAGGGAACTCATATCAAACAAGACTCTCTTAATCCACCTTTTTCATTTAATTTTAAATAATCACTTTAATGAGTAAGACTTCAGGTCTAGCTTGAAATTCCTCAACCTAATCACTTTCCTGCCAACCAAATTCCCCACTGATCTATACTGCTCATCAATCTCTATTTTACCTTTATTTGAGAACACTATCTTAGAGAACTTTACTAGTAAGGATTCCCAGTGACTGTCAATTATCAACCCTTTGTTCCCTGCATATCTTTCCCCCAGATTCCAACTTGGTTGATATCCCAAATTCTGAGGCTAGCTGCTACCCACATGTCATTAATACTAGGTAAAAATCCTCCTGGACAGGAGCAGACTCTTCATCACCCACTTCTTGCTACAGGCAGCCTCACAAAAGGCATAAGTTCTCTAAATAAAAAGAGTGGGTGTACTACATTACACCTCAGCCAAATGAACGAGAACTATAAAGTCTTAAAAGGTGTTTTTTGTTAGCTCTCCAAGTAATGAATTACAGTGCTTTAAACCAAAAGGCAAATGGGCTCATTTACTATCTTTACCTCTTCCACACAGAGATTTGGAAACTCTTCCTAACAGCAAAAATATTCTGGAATGTGGCACAACAGAAATCTAATGTAAAGATCTTAGCCTTTCCCTGTAATGTAACATCAGTTACATATCATCAATTCCAAGGTTTCAGCCCTTTTAAAAATCCAGCCCTATTTCCAATATATTTGGAATTAGTAAGACAAACTGGCCAAGTCTGATTAATATTAGAGGAAAAATTAGTGAGTTTCCCTGCACATAGGTGACAACTGACTTCCTTAACTTTATATAATTTTCTTACTAGCAAATCTCTAATTTTAAGCTAAAGGTACATTAAAAATAATTCAAAAAAAATTCAAAGATCTAGGTATACATAAACAATCTTATAACTATGTATTTTAGGCATTCAACAACTGACAGTTATAGAAGACTGAAAGATTGATAATAGTGGTACCAGTACTTATTCAGAGAAAAAAGAATCTGGATTTAGATAAACTGCATATTAGAGAAGCAGAGAAAAAAAATTAACTTAAAACGATGATGCTAAATGAAACTGAGACAAATAAAAATTTATATCTTTAACAAAGAAGCTAAGAAATTATTTTTAATTTTTAGCTCTCTGTTCTTGAGACTAGTGTTTTAATCAGGGTTTAATGTAATCACATTTCCCATCTAGACTTATTCTGACTCAAAATTGCTTTCTTTTTATTTGAATACATAAAGAGGAATACTAAGAGTAGACCTGCTCAGAAGTCTAAGCTGGAAGATTGTGTGAAAGGGTCTGGAAGCAGACTGCCTCTCATAAATTCATACCCTTTGGCAAGCCAACATTCTGTTCCAACTGCGTTTTAGGGAGGGAGCACCACTGCTCACCATCTTCCTCCAGACAATAGACTTACAACCAGCTCTGAAAAGGAATAGCCCACCTAAGCAACTAAGAGACTTGCTGTTCACAGATAACTAGGCAATGAAAAAAGAGTCTGATGTAGTTTATCCAATTGTAATAGTAACGTTGCCAAGCTTTGTTAGTCTTCCTTTGCTTATGTTAAAAAGTGGAGTGACCAATTTTCTTTCACTTTAAAAAGTTTATGTATGTATCTGAATATAAGTTGCTTCAAATAATTTTACATATGTATAAATTACTATAAAAGAAACAAGTTGTCAGGTCCTTTTTAAGTTGACTCCATCTTTCATCAAATAAAGAGTACTTGATATATACTAGATAGTTGGGATACATCAGAAAAAAGAAGAAAAATCCGACTTTTACAAGTACTTATAGTGGAGAAGGTTGATAAAAACCAATGAACATAATTCATAAGTAAGCTACATCACACATTAGAAGGTAGTAAATACCATGGAAAAAGCAGAGAATGGGAACACGGGATTGTACTTTTCCTTCAAAAATGAAGGCCTTAATGATAGTCAAGAGAAAGTGAAGATTTTCTATACCTTGTTCGGCATTGATTGAATTTAATAAACAGTTTGCATTCATGTGTTACTGCCAATGAAAACAATATTTTACAAGGAAAAGCTGGTAAAATTTTCCAAAGTTAAAAAGAAAATTCCTGATTAAAAACATTTAAAAGCCAATCTAAAGGAGAGAACACTGCACAATAACAAAAAAATTAATGGACTGCCTATGTGAGATAGTGATTATCATAAAATATTAAATTTAATTGAATAAGTGATGAATAGCCTGAAGTTACACCTCAGATCAATTATGGGATAAAAGGTATTGTAAATATTGAAGTCATACCTGTTTTCCTAATAAGCTTTCATCTTTAAGCATATCATAGACTTTGGTAGCAGTCTCTCTTTGCTGTGCCATCCCACTGTCTTCTGTACCCTCATAAGCAAAGTATGGAAGAATATTTACAAGAATCTTTGGAAAACAGTCTGTCAGAAGACTTTTCCAATCCTCTTGAATTTGATTAGCAATTAACTTTACTTCATCAAAATGACTTCTAATCACTAGAGGTGGAATCAAAATTTTATAACAAGACCTAAAAATATAAAAATTAAAAACATACATTAAAAATATAACTTTTCAAAGTAAAACTTTATAATATGGTCCTTAAAGTAACAGAACGGTTTTGGAAATTCCTGGTGTTCCAGTGGACTCCAATGTTTCCACCATGGGTTCAATCCCTAGTCAGGAAAGTAAAGATTCCTTGAGTCATGTGGTGTGGGCAAAAAAATAAATAAAATAAATAAAATGGTTTAATAAGCTTAGAGCATCACTTTATCTAGATCATTAAGCATTCTTACTCTATAAATGAAGACATGAAGTTAAGTAAATTTAAATAGTAACAGTAAAAAAAACAGAGATATTAAGAGTATTATCACCCTAAAGGCATGAAGAAAAACAAGTGAAAATGAATTTATATTTATTTCTTCTATATAATCTTTATGCAAAATTATTATATAGTGAAAGGTGAAAGCAATTTATAAGTTCAAAAAATAAATGTAGATATTGGCAAAATGAACAAACAATAAGGACTATTGTTGCTGCTGCTGCTAAGTCGCTTCAGTCGTGTCCGACTCTGTGCAACCCCATAGACGGCAGCCCACCAGGCTCCCCTGTTCCTGGGATTCTCCAGGCAAGAACACTGGAGTGGGTTGCCATTTCCTTCTCCAATGCATGAAAGTAACGTCATTCAGTCGTGTCCTACTCTTCGCAACCCCATGGACTGTAGCCTACCAGGCTCCTCCATCCATGGAATTTTCCAAGCAAGAGTACTGGAGTGGGTAGCCATTGCCTTCTCCAAATAAGGACTATTAAACAAGTACAGATTGTCTTCCCATATCCTGATATTTAAGCATTATTATTTAGTTGTTTCAAACCTCTCCATTTTCAAAATTCTCTTCTCCAGACTTAGGAGTTAGCAAAATAAATGCCTGTATATTAAACTTTAAATCATACAGAAATAACTAAATGGCCCACATTCAAACAGGAGAAAAGAAAAACAGGGCAAAAATAATCAGCCACCAATAATTTATCTTTGATTTTTCACAGGGAAAATTATTAAATATTAAAGCTGAAACGGACCTTAAAGATCTCTATACATCCTTGTGTGTGCACACAGTCATGTCCAACTCTTTGTGACCCCACAGACTGTCAGGCTCCTGTCCATGGGATTTTCCAGGCAAGAATACTGAGGAAGGTTGACATTTTCTACTCCAATAACTCCAATAAGAAACTTTACAGTAAGAAACCAAGACCTAGTGGGTGTTCTTGTGGCTTGCCTAAAGTCATGTAGCTGGCTTACTGGCACAGCTAGGACCAGATCCTAAGTTAACTGATAACCTTCAATATGCTTTCATTTATGAAAGCTGTCTTGATTCTCATAATATCATTAATACCTAATTTTAAATAACTTTCACATGTGCCATATGCAAACCTACCTATAGAAATCTTCAATGCTTGTGTAATTTAATAAAATAAAAGGAAAAGAAGATACACTGTATTCAGGATCTTGAAGATTTAGCCATTCCAATATCAAATAATCCAAATGAGAAGCCATGAAATCTTCTAAACATCTATATCCAAAAGTTTCAGAAACTTTCTTTAAAACCTGTACAAATCAAAAAAGAAGTTAATGTTTTAATAATAATAAATCACTTACATCCTCAATTTTATTTACAGTATGGCTTTGAGCATTCATGTAACTTTTCTATCCTTTGATTAACTTATCTATGCTGCTGTTGTTTGTTGTTATTTAGTCACAAAGTCATGTCTAACTCTTTTGTAATCCCATGGACTGTAGCTCACCAGACTCCTCTGTCCATGGGATTTCCCAGGCAAGAATACTGGGTGGGGAAGATCCTTCTCCAGGGGATTTTTCCCATCCAAGGATCAAACCTGGGGAAAAAGTTCCACTGGAAACCATGCTAGTTACATCAAGCCATGATCAATCATTGGTTTATCATGTAAAAATAAAGAATGGGGAAAGGCCTGGAACTTCTCAAATCATGAGTGCTGAGGTGCTGGACCAGGGGCGGGAGCAAACATTCTACAAACTGGACCCTGGTCTTTCTAATCATGCAACTTAAAAGCTTTCCATATCTAAAATTTGGACTTCTTGCCCCACTAGATTCCAAGGTCGTGCTCCATAACCCACCAGGCAAAATATGTACTGCTTTTTTAATCCCCCAAAAATACTATTGGAGAGGGTCTGGTCTGAATGATGACAAGTCACTCACTCTTATTAGTTCAATGACAGTCTTGTGAAATGCTCTTAAACTGAATGTAAAAAATGACACTGTATACAAATAAATATATTCTCTTACAAGTTATTGCTTTCCAATATTCCAAATCTAAAAAATAAAACCATCTCCAACTGTTTAATAAATGCCATATTTAAAATCTAGCTTTAATTGTTTAAAAGTTATCCAAGGATGATTACAATAAAAATAATCATACATACATACCTTTTTAACAAGGTGAGGCTCTAGTCCATTCTCTTTCACAGACTTGCATAGGGCGAATAAGGCCTGCTTTTCACAGACAGGGCTACAGTATAACACCACAGCTATCATCATCAGTAAAGTGGCTTTTCTATTACAAATCTCATCCAGAGTTTCAGAGTTTTCAGTTCTGTGGGACTTTAGAATTTTTAAAACAATATGTAATGTAAATATTTAAATATTCTAAATAAACCAACCAGGCTAACACCAAAGAATACCACAACAACATCTAAACAGCCAGTGAACTGTTTCAAATCCTATAGTGATGGAGTTAAAGAGATTATGAGAAAGGACCAAAGTTGCTACAGTGGGAAAG
This sequence comes from Oreotragus oreotragus, assembly GCA_006410675.1. Lineage (NCBI taxonomy): Eukaryota > Metazoa > Chordata > Mammalia > Artiodactyla > Bovidae > Oreotragus > Oreotragus oreotragus. Next base: position 111,894 of record SJYX01016989.1, read on the forward strand.
ACTGCTGTTGATAACACCTCATAGAATAAGAATCGTCAAACATTTTAATGAAGTATAAAGCACTTTGAAGAAAAAAGAAGAGAAAAAAAGTACCTGCAGGAATGTGAGCAAGACTAAAATCTCATCAACTACCAAGTATTACCTTCTAAGATGTTTTACCATCTTATTACCATTATAACTTAATATATATAGTTCTTTATCCTTTAAAAATATCATAGATATCACCAAAAAAACCTAATAAAGTCATACTACTAGATAAAATGATACATGCTTTTAGCTTTGGGGAAGGCAATGGCACCCCACCCCAGTACTCTTGCCTGGAAAATCCAATGGACGGAGTAGCCAGTCAAACATTTTAATGAAGTATAAAGCACTTTGAAGAAAAAAGAAGAGAAAAAAAGTACCTGCAGGAATGTGAGCAAGACTAAAATCTCATCAACTACCAAGTATTACCTTCTAAGATGTTTTACCATCTTATTACCATTATAACTTAATATATATAGTTCTTTATCCTTTAAAAATATCATAGATATCACCAAAAAAACCTAATAAAGTCATACTACTAGATAAAATGATACATGCTTTTAGCTTTGGGGAAGGCAATGGCACCCCACCCCAGTACTCTTGCCTGGAAAATCCAATGGACGGAGTAGCCTGGTGGGCTGCAGTCCATGGGGTCGCTAACAGTCGGACAGACTGAGCGACTTCACTTTCACTTTTCTCTTTCATGCATTGGAGAAGGAAATGGCAACCCACTCCACTATTCTTGCCTGGAGAATCCCAGGGATGGGGGAGCCTGGTGGGCTGCCGTCTATGGGGTCACACAGAGTCGGGCACGACTGAAGTGACTTAGCAGCAGCAGCAGCAGCAGCAGCAGCTTTTAGCTTAACAATCAATCATTAAACTCTTCCAACAGACATAAACATTTTTTTGACTTACTGTAATTGATCGAAGTTTATCTTCACTTTTAGAAAACACTGCCAGTCACTGATCCTATTTCTATTTTTGGTACAAGAAAAAGTAAGGACCTAATTCCTTTACTAAATGGCAATCACTGATATGTTTAAAAATAGTTATGATGTTCCCAGGAAATCAACTCCTTTACCTATTCTGTATGAGAGATGGGTCTAGAGATTCTCTAACATTTTAGTTAAAGATTTACTTTTACTGGGAACAAAACCAGCTGCCCTCTAAAATGAATATAAGATTCAAGCTCTTATAAACTAGCTCATTACAGTCTGCTTCTGTTACTGACATCTAAGATGGAATTTGCTTTTTTTGATAGCCATTATAATGTCGGTTCATAAGCTCTCAAGATGTAAAATTTCTCAGGTCTTTCTCCAAATAAACTGCTGTCAGGTCAGTGTTTTCTCTTTTTGTACATGACATGCTGATTTTAAAATATATAATATACATTATCTCTAGTAAATTTTATATTATTTATACTCATTTTTGTAATCTCTTGAAATCTTTTTCAAAATTCATATTTTTTTTTCATGCGATACTCCTTTTCAGTTTTGTGCTGTTGTAGAATATATAATCATTTGGGTAACTGCTTCACATACTTTTAACGAACCCATCAAGGCATATATGAATGAATAAATTCTACCACTAAGACAACTTCTGCCATTTTAAGAAAAGATATTATTCTACAGAAAAATATGAAAATAATAAGGCTCATTAGAGAGCACAAAGATAATTTGATCTTCCCAATTAGAACATTTTTTTCTCAATCCATTTCTTTCTCTTCTTACCTATTGTGAATTAGCTTTTAATCAGATCTTATGAAATAAAATTTTAAGCTAAAAAATAAGCCATTTATACTCCCATAAAAACTCAGTAAATTCTGTTTTTCCCATAAAAATGCTGCATATAAATTGAACCAAAAGAAACTGCCATTATTAAACCAATTTTGACCTATAAATGAAGCAATTTCAATCAATTCATATAGCTGTTCTAGTCTAACTATGAACAATTAGATATAAACTAGCTTAATCCAAACTTGGTAAAATAACATATGGCATATTTATAGAAAGTATGTATAATAACAAATATATATTAATAAAATTACCAATTCTCTCATTCCTTCCTGAGCTTTAAAGTATGCATTTTCAAAAGCTGTTTGCTGAAGCTTCAAAGGAAGCGCTTTCAATGTGGAAGAACCTCGTTTTATATGCTGAAACAATCTTAAAAAAAGAAAAAAAGGAAAAAGTGAAATGATTTTTAATCTTAAACTCTACTTTCAAAAGTATATTTACAGGGCAAAAATAGATCACTTTGTGAGACATACTAACATATTAGGTCTTTTTTTTTTTTGTATATTTAGTTTATTTGAGGTTACTTTCTTTTTTTTAAATATAAATTTGTTTAATTGGAGGCTAACCATTTCACAATACTGTACTGGTTCCGCCATACATCAACACGAATCTGCCAGGGGTACACCCGTGTACTCACATCACTTTGTGAGACATACTAACATATTAGGTCTTCTTTCAAAAGACCAAGGAAATGTAAGTCTAGTAGGTTCAAAGCTACTAATATTAGGATCTTTACCAAACATCCCATTTTCTCGTAGAACTGAAAAAGTGTCTCAAAAGTTCTCTTAGCTTATTGCCCAAACTTGAATATCCCTGAATGCAAACTAACCAGAAAAAAAAATTGTCCTCTGGTAAAATACCAACAAGAAGAAGCCACAGGCTCTTACATCAACCTGTCTAACATTTAATCACAACTTAAAAGTTATTGCTTCCCTGATAGTTCAGTTGGTAAAGAATTTGCCTGCAATGCAGGAGACCTTGGTTCAATTCCTGGGTTGGGAAGATCTGCTGGAGAAGGCATAGGCTACCCAGAATTCTTGGGCTTCTTTGTAGGCTCAGCTGGTTAAGAATCTGTCTGCAATGCAGGAGTCCTGGGTTCGATCCCTAGGTAGGGACCATCCCCTAGATAAGGGAAGGCTACCCACTCTAGTATTTTGGCCTGTGCAGTCCATGGGGTCACAAAGAGTTGGACACAAAGAGTTGAGCGACTTTCACTTTCTAAAATGTATTAGCTTTAATGTCTTGATGTTCCATTAAAATTATTTTTATGTGGTAGAGGAGAGCTGATTAGTGCTTTTTTGCATAATGTACCATCATATTTAAGGACAACTCTTTAGCCAATTTTGTCTTTTACCCTTTTATACTAATCAAAACATGAAAGTATCAACTTTTTGTATTTCTCTCATTCCTCAGTTTCTCCAATCTCTCTTCAAAGCAGCTTAATATTAAATATATAACAAGTAAACAACCAATAAATAAATATGTTCATGCCAATCATGAATTTATGCATTTTTGAATCCTAAGAGATTTTTTAAATGTCAGCACTACACTGCTTTATTATATTCAACTTGTTATCCTCTGTAATCCTAGATCTTTAATTTCTGTACATATTTTCTTTTTTAAGTATTTGAAATAAAGCACACATTAGCAAACATTACAATACACTGTGATTTTACTAAAAATAGTCCTAAACCTGAGGAGTTAGACATGTTTCTGACCTATGAAAACATTATTTTCAGAATATCAAAATGTTGGACACATCATGTTTTCTAACACATGTATTTATGTGACTGTGTGGTAATTTCTTCAGTGTGATTTAACTATTGGTCATCTACATTTGAACATAAAAACTGCTCAAATGATTTTTAGCTTTGATGTTTTAAGCATAATGTAATTTTTTTCAAATATTCATTGATTTTACAAATTATTAAACACCTGGCACATTCCAAGTGTTGTTTTAGGTGCTAAATGCACAGGAAAAGAAACAAAGACAAACACTCTCTGAAGCTCATATCCTAGATAAATGTGTTAAAATTAATATTTCAAATGGTGATAAATGCTATAGAGAAAAATAAAGCAGAGAGATTTTGTTTATAGGAGAGTGAGGTGGGAAAGGCAGAGGTAGGTTACAATCTGGAGTTTTAAAATCAACTTAATGACCCATTAAACATGCAGTTTCTAACATTTAACATTTGCTTCTTCAGGTTGTTATTGTTGTTGAGTCGCTAAATCATGTGCGAATCTTTGTGAACCCATGAAAGACAGCATGTCAGGCTTCCCTGTCCTTCGTAAGTTTGCTCAAACTCAGGTCTATTGAGTACGTGATAACATCCAAACATCTCATCCTCTGTTGTTCCCTTCTCCTCTTTCCCTCAATCTTTCCCAACATCAGGCTCTTTTCCAGTGAGTCAGCTCCTGGCATGAGGTGGCTAAAGCAGCTTCAGCATCAGTCCTTCCAATGACTATTCAGAGTTGATTTCCTTTAGGAATCTCCTTGCTGTCCAAGGTACTCTCAAGAGTCTTCTCCAACACCAGTTCGAAACCATCAATTCTTTGGCACTCAGCCTTCTTTATGGTCCAACTCTCACATGTATACATGACTAATGGAAAAACCATAGCTTTGATTAGACGGACCTTTGTTGGCAAAGTGATTTCTCTGCTTTTCAATATGCTATTTAGGTTTGTCATAGCTTTTCTTCCAAGGAGCAAGCATCTTTTAATTTCATGGCCACAGTCACTGTCTGCAATGATTCTGGAGCCCAAGAAAACAAAATCTGTCACTGTTTCCTCTTTTTTCCCCATCTACTTGCCGTAAGTGATGGGACCAGATGCCGTGATCTTAGTTTTTTGAATGTTGAGTTTTAAGCCAGATTTTTCACTCTCCTCTTTCACCTTCATCAAGAGACTCTTTAGTTCCTCTTCGCTTTCTGCCATTAGAGAGGTGCAATCTGCACATCTGAGATTGTTGATATTTCTCCTGGAAATCTTGATTCCAGCTTGCGCTTCATCCAGCCCAGAATTTCTCATGATGTACTCTGCACATAAGTTAAATAAGAAGGGTAACAAAATTCAGCCTTGATGTATGCCTTTCCCGATTTTGAACCAGTCCGTTGTTCTATGGTTCTAACTGCTGTTTCTTGACTTGCAGACAGCTTTCTCAGGTGGCAGGTGAGGTGGTCTGGTATTCCCATCCCTTTCAGAATTTTCTACAGCTTGTTGTAATCCACACAGTCAAAGGCTTCTTTAGGTACTCAAACATAAAATACATTCTTGTGGGAGAATCACTTCAATGCCTAATTTTATGTTTACTTGAATAAATATGATTATAATTAGCAAAATGTAAAATGTGCTAATTTTCATTTTATAAACTCATGTAAAATCTCTCTAATACCTAAAAGCCCTGTATCTCTAATTGGGAGTAGACACATCTCATTCATCTCAACCACTTACTAGATGTATGGCACTTACCACCTTACTTTATCTGTCTAAGCCACAGTTTTCGTTACTAAATTAAATGCCAGGCATACAGTCTATGCTTAGTAATCATTATATTAATATCACCCCTAGTGAGCTATAACTGTGCTAGACATTGAACTGCTATCTGCAGCACTCCAGATACTTCATGAATACTTGACCCATTACCTATTGATTGACTCTGCAGCCAACATGCGAACTTGGTGATGATTATCAGCAAGAAACTGTGGAAATACTTCATTTACCGGAAGATCTTTTCCCTTTACATTCAGAATAGACCATTTTGAATAAGGATCAGCCTATGGGAAAAGATCAATTGAGGTTAAATGTGAAATACTAAGAGAAAAACTACCCATTAACAAATAGAAATAAAGACTGCTTTTAAAACATCACTGTAGACCTTACTAATAATTAAAGTGGAATAACTCACCTCAAGCAAAGTTTTAAGGCAGTTTACTAGTGCCATTCTTACAGAGAATGTACTTTTTCCCTCCTTTGTTAAGTGCCTGAAATTAAGTACATGTCTTAATATCAAGTAATTATTCCAATAAAAGCATAGTAAAAAAAAAATCACTGAACATTAAGATTATTCTAGGCAGCTTCCAAAATTACTTTCCATGATAAATTTAATTCTCACTATGCAGTATATGTCAACATTCTCCTTTCAAAAATTCCAGCTAAAATAAATTGGTTTGAAAAGCAGCTTATTTTAATGTATTTGTGTCATATGATTATGCCTCATTTGGGGGCTATTACTCTTCAGCTAACCATGTTATTGAAAACATGCTTGAAAAGGAAAACATTTTAAGTGTTGTATATCAAAAATTTAAAAAACTATATTCTGTACTGATTCAGAAATCTTTACCCACCAAATGGTATGAGGGTTCTGAATTACATATATATGCTCCTCTATAATATCTTAGTATTATTTCACACTGTGACTCTGTGTATGCAACAATCAGATACTGACAAGGCCAACTTGTTCACTTTAGGAATATAAACTACTCAACTGATTTATTAGACATGTTGCACTTTGCTTTAATTCATCATACTTGTCAAATTATTAAGTGATTCAGAATTCAAAGAGAAATACACTAAACTCACTTTAGGAAGCCAAGCCTTAAGCAGAAAACAATTTAGTTCTTCAAGCAATTAAGAAGGGAAATACAAGTTATATTTCACTATTGTTAAAAAACGTGTATAACTACATTCAAGGATTAGAAGAAATCACTAAAGTAGAAATGCAAAGTTGGCATTTGTATGCAAAAGTGGCAAAAGAAAATCAAGAACTCCATAAAATAATCTATACCCACCAAAATGCTCCAATCACTGTTAGAAACTGTCCTTGAGCATCCCTTGTGTTCTCATCATCCATATTCCTGTGACATAGGTTCATCACTACGTGTAGGACATGGTTTAAAATGGTTTTACAAACATCTTGGTCACGGTGATAAGATGAACACACATTGCTGTGGTGGAAAAAATTTAACTTTATCAGCATAACAGAACACACCAGTTTGGTTTATAAATTTAGAGTGAATATTCTATATGGTTTTAATGTCTTACGGTAGTGGTTTTAGAAGTTTTGTAACATCTTCCATTGGCAAGGGATATTCTTCTCCAGGAAGCGCCTTTAAAAGCACTAGATACTAAGATGTTGGGGGGAGGGGGCGGTGGGAGAGAATTAGTTTTTTTTCAAATGATATATATCATTCACTTAAATACATATATGTAAACCATAAATTCATATATATAAATACATGTGCCTACACATACACACTTGAGCAGTGAATTTTTTTACCAGGCAATAGCAGGAGAGTTTGAAGTCAAAGAGAGTGGGATACAAATTCTAGCACCACAATGTTACTACCTGTGTGGTTTTAAAACTTGCCTGTCATCTGCCTCTTTGTACTCTCAGATGTAAAATAAGGATACAGCACTTACCTGGCCAGATTACTGTGAAGATGAAAGGAAATGCATGTAAAGGTCTAAATTTTTTTGATAGCATTCAGTGAGTGAGTTGTTATCACTGTTGGGATTAACTGCCTGAGCAAGAGTCTGAAACTGTCACTATCCTCTGAAAACAATACTTGGGGTTTAAAACTTCAATGGTTAAAAACTATTCTATTAATGAATTTTAGAAAGCAGAGATAATTATGCACACTGAATAATCCAAATACCCTGACTTATCATCCTGTAGGCTCTCTATGGGACAATATAAAAGGCTTCTGAGCAACTACTAGTATAATGGTAAGTTATAACTAGGCAACCAGTTTCTGACATGTCAAATAATTTTCTTGCTGTATTAAGAATCAGAATCCTTCCCCCCCCATTCATTTATATTTAGAAAAATGTTTCTTACTCCTTCTGATATTATAAAAAGAACATTAAGTTCAGTTCAGTCGCTCAGTTGTGTCCGACTCTTTGCGACCACATGAATTGCAGCACGCAGGCCTCCCTGTCCATCACCAACTCCAGGAGTTCACTCAGACTCACATCCATCAAGTCAGTGATGCCATCCAGCCAACTCATCCTCTGTCGTCCCCTTCTCCTCCTGCCTCCAATCCCTCCCAGCATTCAGTTGGACCATTTAAAATATTTGCCATGAGAGTTGTGTATGATATTAGTGAGTATCTTGAAATGACTTTTAATATCAAATTCCCAGAAAAGCATACAGCCCTCCCCAGCTGGTTCGGGCTAGAGACATCACTAGAGTTTTGCCAGGTTTGAAACCAAGGGATCAAACAGGACTCAACTAAGCATATTTGCCAGAGCTAGGCAATCAGCCAGGATGCTCACTAAGGCTAGAATATGACAAGAAATTCTATCAGGGACTCAAGCTAAATATTTCCAAGGGATTCTAATGGGCATGTTTCCCATGGCTGGGGAAATCACCTGACATGTTTGCCAACTTGCTGCCTGTGACTAGGGATATGACCATAGACTCATCCAGCATACTCACTGAGACAGGAGCTCCCCCAACATGTTTACCAGCACTGGGGCTAAGCACCCATGGTCAGGAGATAAGTTATACGTAATAATATTAAGTAAACAAATCCATCGAGGTTAAGTGGAAAGCCAGATTTCTTACTTTTGGAAAGAGAGCTACACATATGGACAAAGAAAAATAAATTCTACAGTGCTGGATTGGAATTGGAGATATCTATCAGTAAATGAGTAGGCTGATGAAGGAAGAAGCAAAGGAAAGAGATTACTTATGTTAAGTCTAAATCTAATGAGGAAACATGAGACAAATTCAAAGAGCAGGATTCTATACAGCAGTTATATTATTCAAAATAGTCATGAAAGATAAGGAAAGAGTAAAGAACTCTTCCACACTGAAAGAAACTGAACAGACCTGGGAACTAATAAACGTTCATATTTATTAGTTACCATGATACAATGTTAATTTCTTGATGATGATACTGTAGTTATATAGGAAAGCATCACTGTTTTTAGGACATATACACTGAAGTAAATGGCATCATATTTGATATTTAATCTCAAAATGGTACAGAAAAAAAAGTATGTGTCTGTTTCTGTGTGTTGTGTGTATGGGTATAGCATGCAGAGAAGGATAAGTCAAATGTAGCAAAATGTTACCTACAGAGGCTTAGGAATGAAATATAGGACATTCTGTAGTATTTTAAGTTTATAGCCACTTTGGAATTACATTAAAACATTTTAAAGTATATAAACCAAGGTCAAGGCAAGATTCAGGCTTCAATAACAATGTTATGTATTATTTTTACAATCAGAGTCTGTACTTCTTGGCCTGGTTTAAAATAATTTATAAAAATTATACACAAAGGAAAGAAATCTATCTAAAGTACATTCAAGTCTTAATGTTACAGTATCCACTTAAATGTTTTCACAGTACACTATAAGTGTATTTTATAATAGCCTCAGATTCACTTCTCAAGGAAACAATTTCAATTCTTCAAAGGTACAATGTGATTCTTATATGGCAGTCCATTACATTTAGCTAGCAAGATCAAGTACACCCAAAGCACTTCATTCACTGAACTCACCATGTGTAAATGAAGAGATCTGGTAGGATCTAGCATGCTAGAATCAATTAACATTAATAATTCCCTTCGAATATCAGCTGCCCTAAATGACACAGTGTTAGTCTGAGCAGTGGTTACACACATACACAAGAACTTGAGCATGTCTAAAGAAAGTAGATCTTGCTTTGATAGATGTTCTTCAGCTAAAGGATTCATGGCACCTAAAAATAAAAAGCACTTATTAAGACTAACAGAGATGGGGTAAAAAAATAAAGGCTAACAGAGATGTAAAACAACCACATACATTGATCATTAACACAAGTATCTTCCCTGAACAACAGAAAAAAGAAATAAAAATATATGGAAAGCAAAACTATAATAAATTTGATTACACACTAAAGGCTTCAAAATTCTTTATAAAAGGTTACTCTAGGATTCTGTCATCAAAAAATAATCTATGGAAAAATCTACATGGGCAAATATTCACTGCAATACCATTAGAAAGGGATCTAGATTTCTGACAATAAAAAAAATGGCCTAGTAAATTACGGTATATATGTTAAATACACTATTACACAGCCATTAAAAAGTATGATTATTAACAGCACAAGTACCTAAATGAAAAAACTGCTTCCAGTTAACGTTAAAAGAAAACAGACAAAAGTATAAAAAGGTATTTGAATATTGATGCTGATTATAATTTTGAATTATATGGGTCTATGTAGAAATAACAGAAAAAAGGTAAACAAGCATTATGAGTGCTTTTGCACATCTTGCTTATTATTTCCAAATAACCAATATGTTTAGTTATCCAAAAATGATTTTATTCTTTAGCAATTATTTTAAATTTGCCCATGAAGAATAAAAAGGAAACTGATAATAAATTCAATTAAATGTGAGATAATTCTAAACTTGTATGAAAGGGAACAATCCTAAATGACTATACAAAAAGGAAATAAAATGAGCACAAAATAGTATATATGAAGTCTTATAATATCAAATAATACTAGAAGGTAAAAAAAAAAATCTCATGCAATAAAATGTATTTACCAATAGTAATTTGGCTCTTTCCAGATTCATTTGCATCAGTAACACTACTAGCAGGGGAATCATTAAATAGACTCGCGTATGACTGATCCTCCATACTCATTTGATTTTCATCAGTATCTTCTTCCAGTGATTCTACTTCTCCAAAGTCAAAAGGCTTTTTGATAATGAATGCCTTCAAACAAGAGAAAGAAAGATGTTTCAAGCTGGCTTCTTTCAGAAGCACTCTGCAGTTAAAATTGACCTAATCAAACAATTCAAGAATCAGGTGTATAAAATGGATATATAATCTGTGCTGTCTATATAGCAGAATAATGCACAATCTTTACAAATGACTTCTTACATTAAGAAACTGCTTGCTACTGCAAACTGATGAGGGTGAAGGCAAGATTATAATGACTATATAGAAGACAGTATGACTGTTTTGGAGGACAATGACAATATCTATCAAAAAGTATCAATAAAATTCATATTCCATTTGAACAAGAAATTCCATTTCTAAAATTTTCCAAATCCTTCAGATGCACAAAAAGAAGTAGACAAAACTAAGAAATTTACTGCAGAACTCTTTGGAGAAAAAAAAAAAAAATTACAATTTTAATTAAGATCAGTTGGGTTAAAATACATATATGCTATTTTCATATATAATGAAACACCACATTGCTGCAAAACAAGAAAACAAATAACTCTATAAAGCAGCATGGAAAGATTAAATACTTGAATATCTACTATGTGCCAGGCACTGTTCCAGACAAAGAAGTATGCAAGCCATTGATATGAAAAAGAAAAATATATGTTGCTTGTCTAGTAATGTTTTTGTTTTTATGAATAGAGAATTCTTTTGAATTTTGGTACATTATACGCAAGTAATGCTCAAAATTCTCCAAGCCAGGCTTCAGCAATATGTGAATCGTGAATTTCCCGATATTCAAGCTGGTTTTAGAAAAGGTAGAGGAACCAGAGATCAAATTGCCAACATCTGCTGGATCATTGAAAAAGCAAGAAAGTTCCAGAAAAACATCTATTTCTGTTTTATTGACTATGCCAAAGCCTTTGACTGTGTGGATCACAATAAACTGGAAAATTCTGAAAGAAATGGGAATACCAGACCACCTGACCTGCCTCTTGAGAAACCTGTATGCAGGTCAGGAAGCAACAGTTAGAACTTGACATGGAACAACAGACTGGTTCCAAATAGGGAAAGGAATACATCAAGGCTATATATTGTCACCCTGCTTACTTAACTTATATGCAGAGTACATCATGAGAAACAACGGGCTGGAAGAAGCACAAGCTGGAATCAAGAATGCTGGGAGAAATATCAATAACCTCAGATATGCAGATGACACCACCCTTATGGCAGAAAGTGAAGAGGAACTAAAAAGCCTCTTCATGAAAGTGAAAGAGGAGAGTGAAAAAGTTGGCTTAAAGCTCAACATTCAGAAAACGAAGATCATGGCTTCTGGTCCCATCACTTCAGGGCAAATAGATGTGGAAACAGTGGAAGCAGTGGCTGACTTTATTTTTCTGTGCTTCAGAATCACTGCAGATGGTGACTACAGCCATGCAATTATAAGACGCTTACTCTTTGGAAGCAAAATTATGACCAACCTAGATAGCATATTAAAAACCAGAGACATTACTTTGCCAACAAAGGTCCGTCTAGTAAGGCTATGGCTTTTCCAGTGGTCATGTATAGATGTGAGAGTTGGACTATAAAGAAAGCTGAGCACCGAAGAATTGATGCTTTTGAACTGTGGTGTTGGAGAAGACTCTTGAGAGTCACTTGGACTGCAAGAAGATCCAACCAGTCCATCCTAAAGGAGATCAGCCCTGGGTGTTCATTCGAAGGACTGATGACTTATGGCAGAAAGTGAAGAGGAACTAAAAAGCCTCTTCATGAAAGTGAAAGAGGAGAGTGAAAAAGTTGGCTTAAAGCTCAACATTCAGAAAACGAAGATCATGGCTTCTGGTCCCATCACTTCAGGGCAAATAGATGTGGAAACAGTGGAAGCAGTGGCTGACTTTATTTTTCTGTGCTTCAGAATCACTGCAGATGGTGACTACAGCCATGCAATTATAAGACGCTTACTCTTTGGAAGCAAAATTATGACCAACCTAGATAGCATATTAAAAACCAGAGACATTACTTTGCCAACAAAGGTCCGTCTAGTAAGGCTATGGCTTTTCCAGTGGTCATGTATAGATGTGAGAGTTGGACTATAAAGAAAGCTGAGCACCGAAGAATTGATGCTTTTGAACTGTGGTGTTGGAGAAGACTCTTGAGAGTCACTTGGACTGCAAGAAGATCCAACCAGTCCATCCTAAAGGAGATCAGCCCTGGGTGTTCATTCGAAGGACTGATGTTGAAGCTGAAACTCCAATACTTTGGCCACCTCAGGTGAAGAGCTTACTCATTGGAAAAGACCCTGATGCTGGGAAAGATTGAGGGCAGGAGGAGAAGGGGATGACAGAGGATGAGATGGTTGGATGGCATCACCGACTCAATGGACATGGGTCTGGGTGGACTCCAGGAGTTGGGATGGACTGGGAGGCCTGGCATGCTGCAGTTCATGGAGTCGCAGAGTCAGACACGACTGAGAGACTGAACTGACGTTATACAGGAAAAAGTACTGAGTCTGAATGATTAATTTCCAACCACTTGGTCTATTATTATTCATTGAGAAATTAACAGACAAGCACTATGGTATTGATAATAAGAAGCAAATACATTCTCCCCTGCAAACCAAAAAACTTTATTAAATTTCCACATTTTTAAAGCATAAGATGCCATATACTGTGCAATACATCCCTTTGCAAAGAAATTTCATTATAAAAAGTATGTTAGAGTCAATGAAATATGATAGTAAAACAGGAAGCATACTTACTAAACTTTTACAAATATCTGCAATGTCATTCATTAGCTTTGATGTTAATAATCGTAAGAAGAAGCCAGATGCAATCTTATTTGGACTGTGCTATAATTAAGACAAAACAGGAAGCAAAGATACAAAAACAGTTATTCTTCACAGATAATATTTTCTCTTAGTGAATAAAATGTAGATTTACTGGAAATTCTCTATCAGAATAAGCATGGATAAATAGTTTACTATTAGGAACAAGACATACATTGCTTCAAAAATGCTAACCTCTTTTCTTAAAGTAATAACAACTGTAGCAAATATCTTGTATTGGACATAAACAACATCAAAGTAAAATACCAGCTACTGCCCCTAAACACACACAGGAAATAATCATAGCTTACAGCATATTCCTCCACTCTCTCCTTCCCCTCTTAACCCCCCAAAAAACACTTCTAAAAATATATGCTGATAATATTGATATATGGCCATGTACTTAACATTACCTTTAAAAGATGTTTCCAGTTATTATCAATACTCTGGCCTGACTACCCCTCAGGCCTCCTTCAAATCAAAACAAAGATTACACATAGCAGCAATCTTTCCACTAAATTTTATGTAAGTCTATCTGAGCAGAAGAGAGTAACATATGTGCCTGAATAGTTTATCTCATACCTGGTAGTCAAAAAAGCTTTTATTAAATGAATGAAATTACACTAGCAATAAGTTATCAATTAGCTGTTACATAAAAGAAGTAAGACAATCTCAGAAACTTTCCTGAGAATATTAGTTTTGTGAAGTTAGTTTCATGAGAAACTCAGATTATCTGTTGCTTTATTCATCTGAATACTACCTTAATTTATCAAGTTAATTTAAAATCAGTATTTCAACTTATGAATGGACCCCCAAAACACTAAGGACATCAACCAGTTATCCACCTCCTGGAGAGGCTACACTGTCACGCAGGAAGAACATCTTACCTTGGAACAGTTATGTAAGCAACTTGTACATAGATGTATCATATTTCTCAATGAAACAATTCTAGATTCTTCACTTGTCTTATTTTTTAAAAAAGTGATACTTTCTCCAGCACACTGCATTAGAGACTATTAAGAAAAAAAGAAGGAAAAATCCAAACTTCAGGTAAAATCATAGCTTATTGAAGGCTTTTTTTTGTTTTAATTAACAGGTAAAATTAATCCTTTCAAGAAGTTATGTTGGTTACAAAATTAAAAATGAACAATTTTTTAAAAACAACAAATTTTATACCATGTTATCTTTACAAATCACACAACTGACAATACCCAGAGACAGAAGTTAATTTCATGCTTAGAAAGACTATTTGACTAACGCTTAATTAAGAATTCTTTAGGATAACTGCTCCAGGAAAAACTTTTAAAAGGATAGATAAAAATCCTTATTTTTGTTAATGAGGTTAATTTTCAACATGATATTATTCCAATTGCTACATTTATATTGGTTTAAAATAATTTCAAATCTTAAGAGACACAGTATTATCTCCTCTCAGACTGCATAAACGAAACAGTTAACCTATATAATAGTTTGTTTTCTAAACAAAAATACCAATTTTCCCAGGAATATATTTCATTCAAATTAATCCAAAACACTATTGATATAAATCTTCCTACCTTGGCTTTCTGGAATAATTCTGATTTGTATGCTTCCTCTTCAGCTAAGACACCCAGGTAACAATAGCAGCCAAGAACACCCACCAAAAGACTTGAACACCGGACAAACATCTCTGAATTTGAAGTCTTAAAATATAAAAAGTTTAAGTATACAGAATAAAAAGTTTTTATATATTTCATAAATCATTTGGAGTACTATTGTTTTTTGCAAGAACAAATTTTGTCTTCACATTTAAAAACTATAGTTAAATAAATTAATAGTGCCATAATTCTGATCATCTCTAAAAAACATCTAAGGGATCCCTGCAGAGCTTTAATAACCAGGGTTCTCAGGAAATACAGAAGTATGTCCTGATGGCCAAGTAACACATCTTTTTCAAAAGTGGCTCAGTGTATTGCCCATGTAAGTCCTTAAATATCTGAGGTAAGGAAGAAAAAAAGAAAAAACTGACAGGCAAATAACTATCTATAATTCTTAGAACATGAGCAGAAATCAGATTTATTCATAAAAGAGACATTAAAATGACATTTTCAGTTTCTAAGAGATAAGGACCTTGATTTACTCACCTTTTCAAACTCCAAAGACAAGTACAAGGTATTTTTGTCAATAGCTACTGTCAACCACTTTTATAGAATTATGTAAGAAATGTGCAAATGTTACAAACAAAAAAAAAAGATTTTCAGATTTTTCTGTTCCTATATGAAATGGCATTTTAGGAAAAAACACAGGAGATCTCATTACTCTGTAATGAAAGTAGTTATAATTGTAATCCAGAACAAAGACAGTAATTAAGAGCAAGATAGATCAAATAGGCACGTTGTCCTCTCTCTGGTTCTTTGGATCATAAGTTATGGCTACTGAATCTAGCCATAGTAGCTTGTAGGTTTTATTTTAGTCAACAAATACTTTAACATTTATCATATAATAAGGTGTTGAAGAAGATACAAAGATCAAGAGAAATTATATGCCCTTTAATGAGCTTCTAGCATAGTTTAAGAGATATCTGTACATATGGTACAAAATTGGAGATATCAAGGGAACAGTTCATGCAAGCATGGGCACGACAAATGATAGAAACTGTAAGGACCTAACAGATGCAGAAGACATTAAGAGGCAGCAAGAATACAGAGTAAGTGAAAGTTAGAACTGGACATGGAACAACAGACTGGTTCCAAATAGGAAAAGGAGTACGTCAAGGTTGTATATTGTCACCCTGCTTATTTAACTTATATGCAGAGTACATCATGAGAAACGCTGGACTGGAAGAAACACAAGCTGGAATCAAGATTGCCGGGAGAAATAGCAATAACCTCAGATATGCAGATGACACCACCCTTATGACAGAAAGTGAAGAGGAATTAAAAAGCCTCTTGATGAAAGTGAAAGAGAGTGAAAAAGTTGGCTTAAAGCTCAACATTCAGAAAACGAAGATCATGGCATCTGGTCCCATCACTTCATGGGAAATATATGGGCAAACAGTGGGAACGGTGTCAGACTTTATTTTTAGGGGCCTCCAAAATCACTGCAAATGGTGATTGCAGCCATGAAATTAGAAGACGCTTACTCCTTGGAAGAAAAGTTATGACCAACCTAGATAGTATATTCAAAAGCAGAGACATTACTTTGCTGACTAAGGTCCGTCTAGTCAAGGCTATGGTTTTTCCTGTGGTCATGTATGGATGTCAGAGTTGGACTGTGAAGAAGGCTGAGCACTGAAGAATTGATGCTTTTGAACTGTGGTGTTGGAGAAGACTCTTGAGAGTCCCTTGGACTGCAAGGAGATCCAACCAGTCCATTCTGAAGGAGATCAGCCTGGGATTTCTTTGGAAGGAATGATGCTAAAGNGGTTTTTCCTGTGGTCATGTATGGATGTGAGAGTTGGACTGTGAAGAAGGCTGAGCGCCGAAGAATCGATGCTTTTGAACTGTGGTGTTGGAGAAGACTCTTGAGTGTCCCTTGGACTGCAAGGAGATCCAACCAGTCCATTCTGAAGGAGATGAGCCCTTGGATTTCTTTGGAAGGAATGATGCTAAAGCTGAAACTCCAGTACTTTGGCCACCTCATGAGAAGAGTTGACTCATTGGAAACGACTCTGATGCTGGGAGGGATTGGGGGGCAGGAGGAGAAGGGGACGACCGAGGATGAGATGGCTGGACAGCATCACGGACTCGATGGACGTGACTCTGAGTGAACTCCGAGAGATGGTGACGGACAGGGAGGCCTGGCGTGCTGCGATTCATGGGGTCGCAAAGAGTCGGACACGACTGAGCGACTGAACTGAACTGAGCCAGTGGCGCTGTTGTGCATGTAATAATAATATCTGTATTTTCAGTGATCAGATCTTAGATGACTAACAGCAGCGTTTCTAGTAAGAATTGCTGGTGTGCAGACTCGACCACTAGCTCTGCCTGATGTTGCAGGAGTGAGGAGTACCAGGTTCGCTACAGTAATTGTGGCGATAGAAATGGATTAGCCTTGGATGCTACCAAGTTGGTCTACTCTGTCCCAGTACATTATTATTATTTTTTTTAAAAGGGTCCCTGGTACAAGTCTCTGGATTGGCATGAACTTGGTTTTCACCAGAGCTCACCGGCTGCTGAAGAACCCACTAGCCATGCCCTTTTGGTAGGAAAGAGCCGGAGCACTGAGTGAAGGGAGCTGATGCTTTGGGGGTCTCACACGTGTCACCTGGTCTGTTTAATAGTGGGGACCCTGCACTCGGCATTGAAAGGGAAAGGACAGCTCTCCGCAGAACCCCACCTCCTCTTCTTGCTCTCCTTTCTCTGGGAGAACCGGAGAACATCACTCGTACTCATACACACACTCACACCTGGGAGGCAGAATAGCCAGGGAGGAGAAATGCAGGAGCAGCCAGAAAGTGCAAGGCAGACTGCGGGGAGGAGCGCTGAAGCTGGGCCGGAGGGCACGCTGACCCGGCTGCCCCTCACCTCGCCGTTCAGACGCTACCGTGTTTGCTCTCCACGTGACCTTTCGAACCGTTGGGTGAGGTGCCCCACATCTCACACCAGGCTCATGGACGTCTGGCAGTGTTTTATGTATTGCTGTGTCTCCGCTCTGCAGAGAGACGGCGGCTGCCGTGACTGACTCACCAGGCTGATGTCCTTGCAGTCAGCCAGCCGGTTCTTCCCCACCTCCTCCCTTCCTGCAGTTGAGGGGAGACCGCCCCTTGGCTTCAGACGGTTGGTCCCCTCTCTTTCATCTGTCCACTTCTCTCCTGCCCCTCTCTTTCCCAAGCCTGGAAACACTGTTGAACCCTATGCACATGGGTCTCAGTCCGTTTCTGCCCAACCCCTTGCAGGCAAACAGAGTACGTGACGCCTTCAGTGGCATTTGCCTGAGTTTTCTGCTCGCCCTGTGTGCTGCCTTTCTCAGTGCCCCCCCCAACCCCCGGAGACCAGTGAATGTCCCTCGAGGCTCCTCTGTTTCCTCCTGACTCCAGGATTAGGAGAACGTCCGCGCCCCCCGAGTTCTGTGAAACCGCTAGCTCTGGGCCTGCCTCCGCTCCTCCAGGTCCAGGGAAGTCACCTTGACTTGGATGTCTTGTGTACAAAGCAAACCAGCGACGACCCTCCCTCCTAAACTTTCTGCATTTCAGCGGGAGGAGCCCTGTCTGCTGCCTTAGCTCAGGCAGGCAGTCCTAGTGGCAGTCTGTGTGTGTATATTTGCATGTATGTCTTTATCATGTGGCCTCTTTTTGTACTATAAATAATCACAATGCCAATTTTCTAAGTTAATAATGTGTCAACAGAAAAACATTTTTTAGAGTATATTTAAATTGCTTAAGTCATGATTTTCTGTGGTTTGTGAGCATCATAAAAAATGTTTTAATTGTAGTAACCTTTGTTTTAAATGGAAGAGTCTTTTCCTGCTTCTTCCCTTTTAGACTCATTTTTATCACCATTGACATTCCCCTTCCCCCCAGAAATTCTTCAGGTTCTCCATTATCCTTTCTGAGATGACTCTTAATGTCACTCGTAGCTCGTCTTGGGCACCCTCTCTGCCCAGCTGCAGACCCTCACGTTCCCTGTCTTCATCATTTCCATGCCTCTAGGTAACTGCAGGCACAGAAGAACTTGCCCATTCAGCCCTGAGGTCTTGCTAGCCTCATTATTTAATTACTTTTGAAGTGCAAAGCCATCGTTAATGATGAGGGAAAATAACGGGTCATTTAGCCCAGACCGTACTGAAACCTGGTCTGAAGCCTCACAAATGGTGCTGCTAAATGGGCTTCCCTTGTAGCTCAGTTGGTAAAGAATCTGCCTGCAATGCAGGAGAACATGGTTCAATTCCTGGGTTGGGAAGATCCCCTGGAAAAGGAAATGGCAACCCACTCCAGTATTCTTACCTGGAGAATCCCATGGACAGAGGAGCCTGGCAGACTATCGTCCATGGGGCTGCAAGAGTCAGACACGACTTAGTGACTAAACCACCCAGTGGTTACTACCCTCTGGTTATCACTTCTGCTNGGAAAAGGAAATGGCAACCCACTCCAGTATTCTTACCTGGAGAATCCCATGGACAGAGGAGCCTGGCAGACTATCGTCCATGGGGCTGCAAGAGTCAGACACGACTTAGTGACTAAACCACCCAGTGGTTACTACCCTCTGGTTATCACTTCTGCTTTAACGAGGTCATTGAGTCAGGACTGCCCCACGCAGGTTCTCATCCTCTACAGCAGTAGTTCTCAAACCAAGAGTGCGTAAGGATCTCTTCAAGCTTGGTAAGCAGAGGTTCCCACGTTGCCCCCTTAGAGATGGGAATTTGGCAGGTCCCCAGCAGAGCCGGCAAGGCTGCGCATTTAATAAGCCTCTAAGCGAGAGCAATGGAGGTTACCCTGCAAGACTGTGATGATGAGGCTTCTTCTGTGCCCAACATCAAGAGGGCAAGTCTGGGACTGGGGATTCATATAGGGTTGCTAGATTAACAAATAAAAATATAGGATGCCCAATTAAATGTGAACTTCAGGTAAACCATGAATAATTTTTTATGTATGTCCCCAGTTTTACATAAGACATACCTGTATAAAACATTATTCATGGTTTATCTGAAATTCAAATGTAACTGTGCATTTTATATTTTATCTGGCAGTCCTAGAATAGAATGCTGTTGCAATCGACTGTCCAGTCACTATCTGAGGCAGTGCTGTGTAGCATTGCTCAAATGTTTATCTAGGAAGTCATGTAAATGGCAGAGGCTTTTAGAAATTAAAGAATCTAAAACGCCCGTTAAAGAGTGGAAATCCAAGGTATAAAGAGTCGAAATCCAAGGTATACATACTTTGGTTTTTACCTTGTCTGGCACTTGCTCAGAATGTTTGGAATGGAAAGCTGGAGAAGCACATAAATTCCATATTCCTCCAGTTTAGGTTAAAGGATTCATATATCTCTATTGAGTAGTCTTAAGTCTGCAGTTTTCAGTGGTCTTAAGTTCATTGATTAAAAGGAATATGGAGGAAGACCTCTGTGCTCAGTCTTATGTACATTAGGGAAGGAAGAACCATCTGCATGAGATGCTGGCTTGCAGTGCATTTTTTTTTTTTTTTTAACTTGGGCACAAAGGAAGACTGGAAAGAGAGCAGGCTTTAGAGTACAGCAGGCCTGGGTTGGAATTCCAGTTCCACCACTTCCTCTGTGACTTTGGGCCAGGTACTTAAGCTTTCTGTGCAAGAAGTGTTTCATTCATAAAACAGAGATATGTCTATAATGAAATGTTGCTGGGGAACTTACATGATATCTGATATTAAGACACAGTCATTGGTACTTATGTACTTAACCTAAATGCCAGAGAGAGGATTTCACACGAGAGAGAATTTAACCCTTTTTTTAATTTTTGGCTGCACACTGCAGCATGTGGGACCTTAGTTCCCTGAGCAGGAATTGAACCCACAACCCCTGCATTGGAAGGTGGGGTCTTAACCACTGGACCCACTGAGGAGGTCTCATAAGCCTTTCTTTTTAGCTAGAATGCATTAGCAAAATATGTTTTACATGTGAAGAGTCTGCTTCTGCAGTATCTTGGTTGATTCATGATTTTTTTTAGCCAGAATGCATTAGCAAAGTATGTTTTACATGTGGAGAGTCTGCAGTATCATGGTTGATTGCCTTCCCACTCATGATTTTCTATTTTTCTAACTTTCTACCTGGTCTAGGATTAACACAAATTCCTCAGATCCAAAAGACTGAAATTGCCTTTCGTCCTAACGATCCCAAGAGCTATATGACATATGTGGATAACATAGATAATTTCCTGAAGAAGTACAGAGATTCGGCCCAGAAGGATGATATGATTTTTGAAGATTGTGGCAGTAAGTAGACACGTTTTGGATGATTATGATTGATTAATTCTGATCCCCTGTTTCTATTTGTTATTTAATGATTGAAAGATCCTCCTGAAGTATTTAAAAGATTAACTCTGACTATATTGAGAGGAACTGTTTTGTTTCATTTTTTAAAGCAGACAGACTTTATGGGTTAGGCTTGGATACAATGAAACTGTATAGCTGCGTTACTTTAACCCCTATTTGAAAGGTGTGTTTTGAACACTGCTAGGCATCTCTGTTCACTGATTGGTTTCAAAGACCATATTACAATTCTGATCCTCCTACATACACTGGTTTTGAGAAACATAATTGCTTATGTTTCCAGATTTCTGCCCCGCTCCCTCCCTCCAATTCCCTGGCCCCTATAGAAGAGTTCAGAGGACCTTCTCTCACCCAAATGACCCTTTGGTGTGATTAGCTATAACCACAATGAACTGATGGAGGAGGGTTTATAGTCAGGGTATATTTTAGAGACCCTGGTCAGGATGGATAATGAAATACGTCTTGGGCAGCTAAGCATCTGGATAAGGGAATGACTGATGAACGTTAAGAATAGCTCTTTGTTTCATTAAGCCATTGACACAAACACACATCCTCCCCCTTGCTCCCTGGACTATGAATTTCCCAGCTTTGTTATCATACCTATCACAAATACGATGCTGCTGTGAGTTACTTAGTGATAATCAGTTTTTCTAATTCCATTCAACTCCAATTCTTTATATGGCAGATGGTTGTGTAATATGGGGTAAATTGTCATTTTAAGTTATTTTGAAAGGATTTAGTAATTTAAAAGAAACATCTTCATGAAATTTTTCTCATTTGAATTTAAATGAGATTTTCATCTTACTTTGTAATAATTAAATGACCCATATAATAGAGTGAATCACTTTTTAGGAGATGGACTGAATTGAGGTACTTTACTACTGGAAGGGAAAATAGTTAATTTGTGGATTTAAAAATATATATAAGTACATATATATACATACACATCGGGGAAGGCAACGGCACCCCACCCCAGTACTCTTGCCTGGAAAATCCAATGGACGGAGTAGCCTGGTGGGCTGCAGTCCATGGGGTCGCTAACAGTCGGACAGACTGAGCGACTTCACTTTCACTTTTCTCTTTCATGCATTGGAGAAGGAAATGGCAACCCACTCCAGTATTCTTGCCTGGAGAATCCCAGGGATGGGGGAGCCTGATGGGCTGCCGTCTATGGGGTCACACAGAGTCGGACACGACTGAAGTGACTTAGCAGTAGCAGTAGCAGTAGCATGTACATACACATACATAGTTTATGGTATTTGCATCAATTTCCTGCAGAATGCTTTAACTTTGAATTCTATTTTCATTTATTTTTTCCTAAGGCTTTCAGTTTAAAACACACAGCTATAAATTTTCCCCATCAAACAAATGCTTATAAGAACTCAGTGTTAAAAGGTAAAAACTCAAAAAAAAATTTTTTTTAAACCTTGAATGGTGGTTGAAAAGGAAAAACAATTCTTTCCTGTTCACTTTTTTACTGTTTAATGTGTTCATTAGCAGCATAGCTCTAAGAAATCTCAATCAAGAAACTTCTAGTTCTGAAAATTACTGGCAGTCCTTTCAATTTGTGTTCTAATTATAACATCCCCATTATTGAGCTAAGCTGATGCTGACCTGTGCAAACAATGCTACTCATGAAGAGAGATCCAATTTCCTCTCAGTCTTCTAAACAGCAGAGTCATCCATTATTTAAAGGAAGAGAAATATTGTTAGAGAGCAGACAAACATGTGCTTGCTCATCAAGCACTATAGAGTACTATGACGTTTTGGTGTGAGGTCAGGTACTGCCTAGTGCTTTTGGTAAAAATACCTTTTTTAGGTCAGTGGAGAGATGAGAGATGGCTTGCTGGGACTCTTTCCTTAATTCAGGCGATCCGGTAAGTGCAGGATAGCCCTGCCTGAGATTCAGTCACTGTGACAGGGAAGAGAGCCCCGTCCTGTGTCAGTAATGCTCAGGGAACTGTCAGTACAATGTGAAAATGGCATTTGCGTTTTCAGATGTGCCCAGCGAACTCAAAGATCGAGGAGAATTTAACAACGAACAAGGAGAGCGAAAAGTCTGTAGGTTCAAGCTTGAGTGGCTGGGAAATTGCTCTGGAATAAATGATGAAACTTACGGCTACAAAGAGGGCAAACCGTGCGTCATTATAAAGCTCAACCGAGTTCTGGGCTTCAGACCTAAGGCAAGTAATATTTTAAATCACAGAATTTCAATGAGCCATTCATGCTTAAATGTAGTCCTTAATTGCTATGAGAAGAAGAGACTATAATGAGTTTTTAAAGGATCCTCAGTGACAGTTTTAAAGCCCCATCAGTAGAGTAACATTGAATACTTCTGTAGCCGTCTTGAAATTCTTAGAGTTAGGTCATTAATCTTATTTCCTAAAGTTAGAGAAGTCCTGTGTGGCAGAGTCAAATTCTGACATCAGTCCGGTGGCCCTGTTCTGCATTTCTATAATGTAATTGTATAAATTCTTTAAAAGTAAAAAGAGAAACAGGTATCTCTTAAGTTTAAAACCTACCTGCCTGTACAGTCAGACTCTGGTTTTGGTACCTTAGGGCCCACAGCATTAAAAAAATAAAAATAAAAAGTATCTGATAATTTGAAAAAAAAATGATCTGATCATCAGAAATAAACTTTGTTCTTACTGAACAAAGATTTCATTGCAAAATTAGTTGAATTCTAGGTTGAACTTTTATAACAATGCCATTGGCTTTTGCCATTATTGCAGCCGATGAAAGGTAAGTATTCCTGGAGATCACCAAAACATGGCGAGTTGCCTCCATTCACCATTTACTGGGATGATAGTAATTGTTTAGAAGGAAAAATTGTGTCGGTGTTACTTCTGCTTTATATAGTTGCTAAGTTTATTCTCTCCCCCAGATCATGAATTTTAAAATGCCATCCTTTTCTCTTAAGCATGCATTCTTCCATAAGGTTTCTAGCATTTGTACATATGAACATCACCATTAAGAAGGTAATTTTGGTTCTGATAGGAATTGACTGCAGTATACAGTTATATAAACAAACTTACTTCTTCTGGAATCTGGCTCTTTTGTTCATCAACTTTCTGTTACATGCGATTTTTTTCCCACAATGTTACCCATGAATAATATTTTTAAAAAGTCAATGTAGAGATGAAAAGTTTTATTACCCTAGCCGAAGGATGTAGCAAAACTCCCTCACTGCCACAGGAGGGAAAAATAGATGAGTGGGTAGATGGCTGGCTGATTTGATGGACTGCCCACAGAAATTTATGTATTGCTCGACAGAATTTTAAATCTTCTTTCCACTTAGACTAGGATGGTGGTGGTTTAGTCACTCAGTCATGACCAGCTCTCTGCAACCCCATGGACGGTAGCCCGCCAGGCTCCTCTATGGGATTTCCCAGGCAAGAATACTGGAGTGGGTTGCCATTTCCTTCTCCAGGGGATCTTGCTGACCCACGGATCAAACTCAGGTCTCCTGCACTGCAGGTAGATTTTTTTTTTTTTTAACTGATTGAGCCACCAGGAAAGTCTGGACTAAGATATAATGGAAGAAAAAGGGTGAGAGCCATTACACCCCACACATAGTTGATGTTCATATTGCTGGGAAGCTCTTCACCAAGATAAACCAGCTACTTAGCAGTGAAAGGAACTGGCGCAGTGTGTCCCAAGGACTAATCGTGATCTTTGGTCTTTGAATCTGGTTGGTAATTTTGGTATTTTCTCTTTATAGATGCTGAATGGTTATTTGTCCCCTACAGAGGCAGTACTTCTAGTCTGTTGTGATTCACATCTCTTCCCATATTTATAAAGATACTCTGTAAAGTTATGAATTCAGCTCTTCTTACTTTGCAGTCCCCCCACCTCGCCAAGCCCCCCTGCTTTGGACTCCCCTTGGTTACCCATCACCACTTCCTGACTAGCAACCCATCCCAAATCCCAAACTCTTTTGTTGTTGCAATTATAGAGATTGTAGAACTCCACATCTTCTTTCATGTACCTGTTTCCTCCTCCCTGAAGATAGATTTCAGTAACTACTTTGTTAGTAAACATTTTCTATGTTAGTAGACATATTTTAAAGATAAGTCTATTGCTGGCAGAAAGTTCCAAGAGAGTTAAATCTAGATGATCATCTTTTTGTATTCCAAAACAAAGACTAGTACCAAAAATCCCTTACTAATACAGAAAATTGTCCCTTTTATCTAACTCTGATTAGACTGTGTGTTTACATCTCATGTCAAGGCTCATGCTCTGCCGATGGGAGTAGGCAAGTGGCTGTGTTCCAGGGAGTAGATGTTCCTCACACGTCTTAGGAGGTGGATTTGAGCCAGGGATGTAGGAGGGCAGGCCCTGGGTATTTCACTTCAGCCATAACTTTCAAAGTGTACTGTGGGTCCCTTCAGTGGACTCATCCCTTTATGAGACCCCTTCATTTAGGGCGGTGCCACCTTTATCTGTTCTATATGCTGGGATTTCCTAACAAAACTGGGGCTTAAATGACAGTGCCTCTACTGGAGATTTAAAAAAGGAAAGCTTAATTGAAGAAGGCATGCTTGAAGGAGAAGGATGGCATTATTTATTCATGGCTCGGGAGGAAAGCTCAATTTTATAAAAACAGAAATGTCAACCCCCCTTTCCATCTAATTTTCATCTTAGCAAATGAGAAGAGAGGATTATTTCTGAGTTGGCTCTTATTTTTCAGTGTTCTTGAATAGAGCACATAATGGGTTACCATTAGAAGTTCCATTTAGAACAAAAGTTGGGCATTTATTTTCAGGAAAATTAATGACCTTTCCTAGATTGGTTAGGGCAGCCGTCACTCCGCTGTCCTCAAGTGTTTGGTTATTGTCTCAGCTGACAAAAGTGTACTTGTTTGGGCTACAAGTTTTAGTTTTCTTTTTCAGAAGTAAAAAAATTATTTACAGACTTACTGACCAACATGGGTTTTATTTTTAGCCTCCCAAGAATGAGTCCTTGGAGACTTACCCAGGGATGAAGTATAATCCGTATGTCCTGCCTGTTCAGTGCACTGGCAAGGTAAGGAGATCTGAGTTACTGAGGGTAGGTCGGGGAGAGGGGAGAATAAATGAGATGGTTTTAAATTAGAGGTAAAATTTTAACATGGAAATCAGAAACACTGCTTCCAGGAATTAGTCTCAGCCAATTGAGTTGTAGTACACTGGGTAAAACTTAACAAAACCATAAGATATAACAAGAGTAAAACTGTCAGTTTCTCCACTGGAACGAGAAACAAATTTAATCAGTTGGGATACTCGTTTAAAGATCTGAGAGGTGAACGAGCCCACACAAATGTTTCTCTAGCCCACATGTTGTGTTAAAAACTTGAGGCCAACATTTTTTTTTCCAACTGACAATATTACACTGAAAAGTTGTTTCTTGTTTTTCTTTAAAAAAATAAAAATATGAAGGTAACCATCAATGTGTACTTCCCTTAAGTCGAATAAAAGGAATCTCCAAAAGGTCCAATTTTATGTTAGCACCAAGAAAGGAAGTGGACACAAGAAAATGCAAGGCAAATAGTTACCTTTCAGAGATAATGTCATTGAGAATATCCACTGGACCCATACTGAAGAGTTTCTGACTTTCAGTGTTGGCTCTCTTTCTAGAAGGTTGTGTTAGCTTGAAGAAATGCTTAATTGGCCTCTGCTGCAGCTTCCCATTTGTACAATGAGCAGAGTCTCCTTTGAGGACCATTTCTCAAGGCTGCTATGGATTAGGCTGCATATGTGTCAAATATAGTATATGTTAGACATGTCACATCCTCCAGTGGTTAATGTTCACCTCCTCCCGGAAGGGATTTGAGCTGGCATCTTAGAGGATGACTGATGGTGTTCTAGCAGACAGCTTTGTGGGACTGGCAGTCTCACTTGTATGTGAGTTCAAATAGTGATTCCCAGGATGTGAGCCATTAAACTCTCATTCCCTCTCTGGTTTTTTAGCGAGACGAAGATAAGGAAAAAGTTGGAAGCATAGAGTACTTTGGACTGGGCGGCTACCCTGGTTTCCCTCTGCAGTATTATCCCTACTATGGCAAGCTCCTGCAGCCCAAGTACCTGCAGCCTCTCCTGGCCGTGCAGTTCACCAACCTCACCATGGACACTGAAATCCGCATAGAGTGTAAGGCGTATGGTGAGAACATTGGGTACAGTGAGAAAGACCGTTTTCAGGGACGCTTTGATGTAAAAATTGAAGTTAAGAGCTGATCACAAGCACACATCTTTCCCACTAGCCATTTAAAAAAGTTAAAAAAAAAAAGATACAAAAACCTACTAGTCTTGAACAAACTGTCATACGTATGGGACCTACACTTAATCTATATGCTTTACACTAGCTTTCTGCATTTAATAGGTTAGAATGTAAATTTAAAGTGTAGCAATAGCAACAAAATATTTATTCTACTGTAAATGACAAAAGAAAAAATAAAAATTGAGCCTTGGGACGTGCCCATTTTTACTGTAAATTATGACTCCATAACTGACTTGTAGTGAGCAGTGTTGCTGACCCCGAAGTACCGCTGCCTTCTGTGTTTTATTTAGTGTACAGTACTCCAGGTGCACACTCTGGTCATTTTTCAAGCCATGTTTTAGCGTATCCGTTTTCTACTTCATGTGAGCAAGGTTTGCTGTCCAAGGTGTAAATATTCAATGGGAATAAAACTGGCATGGTACTTTTTCTTTCTCCTTTTTGGGTTTGGCTCTTGCAAATATAACGGCCTACCGGTGAGCATTTCTAACACACTCCATAGTCTTTCCTGTGGTGTTAGGTCTTTTTCCTTTTTTCCTGGGCCTGGGTGGGGGTGGGCGGGCTGTCGTGGGGGAACTGCCCTTTAAATTTTAAGCGGTACTATGGAAACACACACAAAGGTGATGGGTCGTGTTGTGCTTTGTACTGAACGCTGTCTTGACCNTGTTAGGTCTTTTTCCTTTTTTCCTGGGCCTGGGTGGGGGTGGGCGGGCTGTCGTGGGGGAACTGCCCTTTAAATTTTAAGCGGTACTATGGAAACACACACAAAGGTGATGGGTCGTGTTGTGCTTTGTACTGAACGCTGTCTTGACCTCTCTTTCCCCGTCTTCCGGTCCGTTCTGAAACTGTGGGTGAGATCTGGAGCGCCCATCACTTTGGCTAGTGATAGGGCCGATTCATTTGCTTTGTACATTTTTTTTTCACTTTCCTTTCTTCCTTTCTCTGGAGGCATCACATGCTGGTGCTGTGTCTTTATGAATGTTTTAACCATTTTCATGGTGGAAGAATTTTATATTTATGCAGTTGTACAATTTTATTTTTTTCTGCAAGAAAAAGTGTAATGTATGAAATAAACCAAAGTCACTTGTTTGAAAATAAATCTTTATTTTGGACTTTATAAAAAGCAATGCAGTACCCCATAGACTGATGTTGAATGTTGTCTACAGTGCAAAATCCANAATTTTATATTTATGCAGTTGTACAATTTTATTTTTTTCTGCAAGAAAAAGTGTAATGTATGAAATAAACCAAAGTCACTTGTTTGAAAATAAATCTTTATTTTGGACTTTATAAAAAGCAATGCAGTACCCCATAGACTGATGTTGAATGTTGTCTACAGTGCAAAATCCATGTTCTAACATATGTCATAATTGCCAGGAGTACAGTGCTCTTGTTGATCTTGTATTTGGTCAGGTTAAAACAATGGACAATAAAAGAATGAACACATTCCTCATGTGTGTGATTCACTCTTGTCTAAACGCCCCAAACTGTGACTGCTTTACTTTCTACACTGCTAGTTATCCAAGATCTTGAAGAAATACTGAACCTGAAAGACAAAAATGTGATTTCATTAGTTCCTATGGAAGTTTGGCCTTTTCCATCCAACGGAAGCCAAGAGCTGTGTCAGGACTCTGGACACTGGACATCGAGGTGCACACCCCTTCCTGTGAGACAACCAGGTTAACTGGAGGCAGAGAGTCAATGAAGCTTTAAAGTTGAAGTTTAGAAATATTTTGCATTGATACTCAGTTTAGAAAACATGAAATTGTGTTTCCTGCTAGTGCTTCACAAAACGTGGCTGTTCAAAACAAGTCAAGGTGGTTATTGCTTCAGTTTAAAAACAAGTGACGCTAACAATCAAAAAATGGACAGAAACTGTATGTAGACGTTTCTCCAAAGAAAATGCGCAGATGAGCAACAGGCACATGAAAAGATGCTCAGGATCGCTAATTATTAGAGAAATGCAAATCAAAACTACAATAAGGTACCATCACATACCAGTCAGAATGGCCACCTTTAAGTCTGCAAAAAAACAAATGCTGGAGTATGTGTGGAGAAAAGGGAACTCTATTACTCTGTGGGTTGGAATGTTCATTGGTGCAGCTACTATGGAGAACAGGATGGAGGTTTCTCAAAAAACTAAAAGCTACTGTATGATCCAGCAGTCCCACTCCTGGGAATATATCCTGACGAAACTATAATTTGAAAAGACACATGCACCCATATGTTCATAGCAGCACTATTCACAACAGCCAAGACATGGAAGCAACCTAAACATCCTTTAAGAGATGAATGAAAGAGAGGATATGGTGTATATACACACACACACAATGGAATATTACTCAGCCATAAAAGGAACATAATGCCATTTGCAGCAACATGGATGGACCTAGAGATTATCATATTAAGGAAGTCAGACAAATATATCATTTATATGTGGAATCTAAAATAGAACATAACTTACCTATGAAACAGAAACAGACTAACAGAACAGACTTGCGGTTGCTAAGGGGTGATGGAGCAGGGGAGGGATGGATTGGGAGTTGAGATTATCAGATGCAAACTATTGTCTATAGTATGGATAAATAACAAGTTCCTAATGTATAGCACAGGGAACTATATCCAATATCCTGTGATAAACCATAATGGAAAAGAATATGAAAAATAATAAAACTGAAAAAACTAGCATGTGCCAAAAAAAGTTGAGGTTCAATAAATTAAGAGGGTTTATACCCTGGTTTTCAGTTCATGGTTTGGCCTAAGTCCTTGTTTAAATGAAAGTGAAAGAAAGTGCAAGTTGCTCAGTTGTGTCCGACTCTGAGACCCCATGGACTATACAGTCCATGGAATTCTCTAGGCCAGAATACTGGAGTAGCCTTTCCCTTCTCCAAGAGATCTTCCCAACTCAGGGGTAAAACCCAGGTCTCCTGCATTGCAGGCGGACTCTTTACCAGCTGAGCCACAAGGGAAGCCCAAGAATACTGGAGTGGGTAGCCCATCCCTTCTCCAGCAGATCTTCCCAATTCAGGAATTGAACCGGGGTCTCCTGCATGGCAGGTGGATTCTTTACCAACTGAGCTATCAGGGAAGCCCAAGTCTTATTTAGCTATATATTTAAAAATTAGCCTTAGAGTGAAACAAAGTGAAAACGAGCTTTCAGAAAAACATTCTCTGGATATAACTGAGCTGAAGATTTAAGCATCACTTAACCTACATGGGAAATACCCAAACTAAAGTCTTAAAATCGTGTTTCAGAAAGTAGAAATCTTTCACAAAGCCTGTGCAGCCACATCTCACATCAACCCTTCCTGCCTTCAGGCTGGTCCTGAGAAATCCTTTGGTATGAAGCTGGGCTCCCCTCTTACAGAGAGACAGACCGAGAGGCCCATAGCCATTTCTGCGACAGTACAGCTTGTTCAGAAACAGCAGTAGAGCTTAAATTCCCACGTTATTGTCCCATTATTATCCTGCCAGTCTGCTTCTGTTTATCCTTTAAAAATACTACCTGAGATTTTGCTATCACTAGAGCAGCACATCGTGTGATGGCAAATGAATACCAGAAGAAAAATGACTCCATTTTTAAAAAACGTAGCAAAGGGAATAGTGGGAAATGGCACAACTGCCTAGATGCAAAGGTTTAAGGGGCCCTCCTTAACAACTGACGAGATTCTGCAGAATCCATAAGCGGACAGCATACTTCATAAAGCTGGGTTTCTCAAAATGCAACCCCCATATACACTGAAATAGAAGGTATTTTATATTTTTAACAGAGGATGGTCTGTCTTGATGAAACTGAGCCTTAAATGTGTGATGTGTATGAACAAGAAGGGGAGAATGGCTCTACATCTGAGGAAAGGGGAGTATTTATTCAAATTGGAAGGTAGTTTGTATTTTTGAGACTGTTCTCATGTCTCAACCCCCTGCTTTCATATGAACCTTGTGCCTTCTGTTCTAAGATGCTGTATGTTCATGTATATGTCTGCATATGCACCCATGTATGTATGTGTGTGTGCAGAGATGCCTATTCCTACCTTCAAGATTTTATGCAAATCTTGCTTCCCTGTAACCTCTCCAGATGCTGCTGCTAAGTCACTTCAGTCGTGTCTGACTCTGTGCGACCCCATAGACGGCAGCCCACCAGGCTCCCCCATCCCTGGGATTCTCCAGGGAAGAACACTGGAGAGGGTTGCCATTTCCTTCTCCAATGCATGAAAGTGAAAAGTGAAAGTGAAGTTGCTCAGTTGTATCCGACTCTTAGCGACCCCATGGACTGCAGCCTACCAGGCTCCTCCATCCATGGGATTTTCCAGGCAAGAGTACTGGAGTGGGGTGCCACTGCCTTCTCCGAATCTCTCCAGATAGTGCTAACCTATTCCCTGGCCATGAGAGTGGTTAAATCTCCAATGGGAGACTGGGAGCATATTTAGTGTTGACTCTGGATATTTGCTGGTGCCAAGTACTCTCCTAACTGCTACAGAAAGACCCATGAGTGACCCTCTGCAGCTCAGATTCTAGTATTAATACTGAAGTGCTTGCTTATTTTTGGAACTCTTGTTTCTATACATTTATCATGAATTTCTCACCTTGTATTATTAGGTGACGCATTTCTTGGGTATAGGGACAGTGCCTTCTACTTTTTTGGGGTCTTCTTATATCCTGGACAGGGTTTTCATGTTAGTCCAATAAATCAAATATTGAATTCCTCACCACAAAATATAAAAGGAATGAGTTTTTTCAAATGCATTGTTTCTTAAATATGTGCTGAGTAACACTTGGAATCAAAAGGACTGGAAGTTACTGAATAGAGGAAAAGGGATTCTCTTTTTTTCCTTTCTTTCCTTTTTTTTTTTTTTCAATCCACCATATTCCCTGAAGGAAAGTTTCAATGTGGTACTAGTATGACTTCAACCCAGGTTAATCCCCTTTCAAATAAAGGGAGAGAGGCCTGGGGCTCAGAACCTTTGGCAAGCAA
Source organism: Oreotragus oreotragus (assembly GCA_006410675.1). NCBI lineage: Eukaryota > Metazoa > Chordata > Mammalia > Artiodactyla > Bovidae > Oreotragus > Oreotragus oreotragus. The sequence continues at coordinate 144,359 of SJYX01016989.1, forward strand.
TATCATCCAGCTAGAATTTAATAACTTTTGCTTTCATTGTATTTATTACCTTCAATTAAAGTACAAGTAATACTAGTTTCCCACCTAAGGGCAAATAAAAATTTCCATAATGGAAATCAATGTATTCAAGTATCACAGTGAGTGTACTTAAAAGTAGTAAGTATAATTTAAGGTGGTATTCAGATAATCTAAAACTCATGAAGGTAAAAAAGGCCAACTAGAACACAGGAACTTTTGCCCTAAAATACAGCATTAACAGAAGCCAAGGTTTTCAGTTCTGTACCTGTTTGGGCAAAATCTAATTTGAATCTATTGTTTTAGAACAATAGCATGCCCTGTCTGCTCAGGCTGCACTTATTACCAGAGGGAACCGCTCCAACTCCAAATTAAAAACATTATCAGCAATCAGAGACAAAAATCCAGTTATTAAAATCTTTCAAAGTCCAGTGAAATCTCAAACTCCTGGCTTTTTAAAGGATTAGTAACACCTCAATATCAGTTTATATTTGGTCTATGGAGGAGAACTAAATGAGGTTACTTAGAAAATCCATGATTAAGGACAGAGGGCAACATAATCCAGAGGGAAACTATCCAAGGAGCATTTATGAACAGTTGTAATCAAGTGAATAAAAAACACTCTTGGTTTCAAATTCAGAGAAAAAAATGTGACTCTCCCTTCTCTTCTTTAAGAGGGAACTAGCATTAACCTGTCATGTTATCTGCCGTCTTCTAGGCCCTGTACAGGACAAGATGACCAGGTAATAGATTTAAACCCATCATTCTCCCAACTGAAGCTTGTGATCAGACATAGCCTACCCAATGTGAAACCAGGAGGACTGGACCAAAGGCAGATTATCTTGGTTCATATTTTAATTCTGTATTTCCCTCCCAGAAACTGTCAGCACTGGTCTGTTCTGAGAAAGTATCTCTTGAAGGTACTGATTCTTACTAACTACAGAATCCAGCTGTTTTATTTAGCCACAAATGAGTCCCGCACCCTAAGAAAAGGCCCATATTGTAATAAAACTGTGACTTACTATCTCCAGTTTGCTTTACCACAAAACCTTTTAAAAACAGGGGTTTCATTAGATCGGCACTCTTATTGGCAGTCTGTAAAGTGCTACCTTTCCCAAGGAATTGCTCATCTTCTTCCTCCATGTTGGCCCTACATAGGAGGGGTAGGAGGAGGTACTGAGTGATTTGAAACCAACCTATTCTTTATCCACAACATCTGATAAATTCCTCAGTAGATTGATCCTTTGGTTTAAGTGCTTCAGGGTTGAAACATTTCATTTCTCTGTAAGGAGGCTATTTAGTGCCTGTGACTTATAGGAATTTATGGTTACTAAATTAGCAAGTGTTGGAAGAGCATGGAACAGTCCTATAGCAATGAGATATTCCTTTAGAGAAGGAGCAGGAGTTCTAAAATGACCAGTGGGTGAGGATCAGCCCTTGGGAAGGTGGTAATTATTCAGCATTGGAAGCTCTGGGGGGCAAGGGAACAGAATAAGGCTTATAGACACTTTGGGGTTGTACTACCCAAAATGAAACACAGCAGGAGGAGTCCATGCTGATGGAAACCTTGGCCTAGCACTGACCTTTCTTCTTTTCTTACTTACAAATTTCTCCCAAGCTACCTACTATGTGCTCAGCACTGATTATGAACTCAGGGAGGGAAGGATTCAGGCAAACAAGACCCCTGTTCTTATGAAACTATGGCTTTACACTTATACACATTTAAATGCCTTAAATGGCCTAAACTATTCTCACTTATACTTGATTCCTTTCCCTCCTCTGTCAATCATTCATTTAACATACTGACCATACCCCAGTCATGATAATTCAGTGAAGGGTGAGACCTGGTCCTCAGAAAGCTTATAGCCTGGAAAGAGGAAAATCCATGTAATCAAATAAAATCACAATTCTGTGCTAAGATATAAGGCAGAATAATTAACTGCCAGTGGGAACACAAAATATTTCATAAAGTGGTTAACATCTGAGTCTTCGGGATGAGTTGGAAGCAACACAGATGAAGAAGGAACAAATTTTAGCTGACTATACAATTGCTATGCCAAAGCCAATCTTCACTAGTAAGATTAACTTGAGGATTTGTTCTCTCTTTATCACTGTTAGATTTAAATAAGAACAATACCTTACATTTATTAACTACTCCACAGTATACAGTCTAACTTCATATATAAGCCGTCTCCTTCACACAAGCTCTGTGGTCTTATTTCGAGACAGAGCAGCATCCTGAGATTCAGAAGCATATGACAATCCCTACACAGTAATCTGGTAAACTGGGGACTTGCTCAGTTGGCAAGGATGGAATTTGTATCTTCCAAGTGTAAGCCACACTGGTGCTGTGACCTCCCTTGGAGTAGTCCCTGCATTTGCTGATGACTGTATATAAATTACTGCAGATTCTGTAAGAAAGTACAATAGTTCAAATAAATGTATACTTTCTGTAATTGCTTCAAGTGTAGACTCAACAAACGCTTGCAGAGAGTGTTTGGCCTTTGCCCTGAGTACAGTGCACAGCAAAAATGGGTCTCAGTGCTAGGGATTCCCAGTTCACCATTCTTCCAGTGTAACTTCTAGTATATGGGGCAAGGATGAAACTTCCTTGCATGTTTTATTAACTCTGGCTTTGTATCACAGTCTAGTGCAGCTCACTGCTCCTGACACCTGGGCTCTACCACAGATGACAGAATCAGACACTTCTTGGAGCTGGAGCGCAGGTGTCTATTTCCCAATGATTCTTAATGTTGATAAGGGAAAGGCTCCTTGGAGAAGGGAAGGCTACCCGCTCCAGTATTCTGGCCTGGAGAATTCCATGGACTGTATAGTCCATGGGATCACAAAGAGTTGGACACGACTGAGAGATTTTCACTTCACACACACTTAGTGTTGACTGAGCAACAAAAATGCTTGTGGGGTTTTGTTTTTTTCCTCCTTACTTTTAAAGCAAAGTNGTATTCTGGCCTGGAGAATTCCATGGACTGTATAGTCCATGGGATCACAAAGAGTTGGACACGACTGAGAGATTTTCACTTCACACACACTTAGTGTTGACTGAGCAACAAAAATGCTTGTGGGGTTTTGTTTTTTTCCTCCTTACTTTTAAAGCAAAGTATAGGTATGCTTGAACATTTACAGAATTTACCTATCCTTCTATCATGGAGTTCAGCACCAAATTTAAATATGTGTTCCTGTGCCATTATACTAAGTAGATTTTCAGATAACATCTAATCAATCTGAATTGGATTGAGGTACAGTTTTGTTTTTGTTCCAATGATATATTGATTTTTAAATATGTCAGCCTATTTAGAAGGAAAACAACTCCCTGGGGACCCTTACAGCATGTAACCTGTTCTGACACACAGGGCCAAATGCTTAGAAGGGCTTGCATGTTGCTAAGTCGCTTCGGTTGTGTCCAACTCTTTGCAACCCTATGGGCTATAGTTGGCCAGGCTCCTCTGTCCATGGGATTCTCCCAGGCAAGAATGCTGGAGTGGTTGCCATGCCCTCGCTCCAGGGGATCTTCCTGACCCTGGAGGGAACCCTCACCTTACGTCTCCTGTGTCGGCAGACGGGTTCTTTACTACGAGAGCCACCTGGGGAGCCCTAGAAGGGCCTATGCCTGATTTAATGCTCCACTGTCTCTCTCTTGAAATTCTTTTTTGAACCAGGGCCCCCGTATTTCCATCCTGCAACAGTTCTCGGAGTCCCGGGCTTCTTTGTTAGGGCTACTTTAGCCTGGTTTTCCTATTGGGTGAGTGGAAACTGTGCTTGAAAAAGCTGCTTGTAAAATGGGCAATGGACAGATCCATGATGAGAGTTGGGTCAGAGAAGGTGCAGGTTGAGGCCAGCTGTGGAAGGTGAGAGTCAGCAGGCTTTCCAGGAGAGGAACAGAGGCCGGGATGTCAGGCGGAGTCCTGGGGCAGGGGCGAGGGGAAGAGGACCTGGGCTGTGGGGACAGCTGGAGGAGGCCACCAGCAGCCCTTCACGTGTGAGCCCGAGTCCCTTCAGAACTCTGCCCTCACTCCCTCTCTCCCTCTTTGTCTTCCCTCTACAAGTCACCACTTGTTTTCAGCTCCGCAGATGTGGAGTTCAAAAGTAAACAGTTGTGAGGAAAAAGGTGGTGGGGAAAGGATACCTAGGGTTCTCCTGCCAGATGGGCTCAGAGGAAACATTCTTGCCTTGAGAAAAAGGATGAAAAATCTGTCCTTGCTTACAATTGCACTGGCCAAAAATGTCATGAGGTTTTCTTCATAAGATGGTACAGAAACACCCAAATGAACTTTTTACCTAATAGCTACGGAGCCTATAACGTTCTTGGACTGCAGAGGTACCCTCTCAAATCTATTTATAGGCTACAAAATAAAGAAGTTGAACCAACACAGTCATTAAGAGTTACCTCCTTCACAGGTTTATCTTCTCCATTGCTTCAGAGGCTGTATTTGGCATTTTCCCCCCTTTAACTGGAGTCCAGTTGATTCACAGTGCTGTGCTAGTTTCAGATGTATATAAGATAGATAACTGATAAGGACCTACTGTACAGCACAGGGAACTCTACTCAACAATCTGTAATCACCTATATGGGAAAAGAATCTTAAGAAGAATTGATATATGTATATGCATACCTGATTTACTTTGCTCTACAGCTGAAGTCTTTGAAGACAAAATGAAAAGTTCACAATGAAATGACCAGACATTTCAGTGATTCTGTAAACCCAGTGTTCTCAAAGTTCTCCTATAAAGACCTCTTGATTCTTAGGCTGCCAGCCACTAATGAAAGCAACCGTCTTTTTAAAGCTAGAAGAATATTATACCTCAGCCCAGAATAGAGTGGTGTTAACCTTTCTCTTTACAGGAAACAGACACCCTTTCCCCCCGCCCCCCAATATATCTAAAGATACAGGTGTCCCTTCTAGAAATTCATTCTAAAATTGTGCTTTGTGACTCATTCCTATCTGGCCTCTTCTACCCTTGAGGTGGTTTTGGTTGCTGCTAGCTCTTCCCCAGCCCCTCAAAGTATCTAAAAATACGAACTGGTGTTTGTCACTTCTGTTCACTTCTCCCCACGCCCAGTGATTTAAAAAGTACTCTCTGATAGTCACCATATCTCAGGGTGAGTCATGTATAATTTTTCAATATTTACATTTAAATTTTTACCAATATTCATTCTTAAAAAAATGGAATCCTTGTTATTTACCAAATGCCTATCTTTTATGTATCTTTTATAGATGACACCTTATTTTGGTTAAATCTAACAACTGAAATAGATGCATTAGTCCCATTTTTTCAGTTGATGAGACTGGGGGTTTTAGACCTAACAACTTTCCTGAGAACACAGGACTCAGTTGAGCCCCTGGGGCTCTGCTTATTCTGATTAAGAGCTCAAGGTTGGGATGGAGCCTGCCAGAGGGGGTCTGATTCCTAGCCTTGCCATTTCCTCGATGGATGACCTTGGGTAAGTCACTTAGCGTCTTGTTTCTCATATTCCACATCTCTAATATAATAATAGCATCGCATGAGGGTTGTTGTAAAGATAAAATGAGTTAATATATGGAAAGCATTTAAAAGAATACCCAGAATATAGTAAATATACCATAATAACTATCATTATTGCATCTCCAACAGTCCCACAATGCTGTGATCTGTCTTGCAATACATCAGTAAGCTTCCCTGGTGGCTCAGATGGTAAAGTGTCTGCCTGCAGTACGGGAGACCGGGGTTCGATCCCTGGGTTGGGAAGATCCCCTGGAGAAGGAAATGGCAACCCACTCCAGTACTCTTGCTTGGAAAATTTCGTGGACTGAGGAGCCTGGTAGGCTACAATCCATGGGGTTGCAAAGAGCTGGACACGACTGAGTGACTTCACTTCACTTTACTTCACTTCATANTCCCTGGGTTGGGAAGATCCCCTGGAGAAGGAAATGGCAACCCACTCCAGTACTCTTGCTTGGAAAATTTCGTGGACTGAGGAGCCTGGTAGGCTACAATCCATGGGGTTGCAAAGAGCTGGACACGACTGAGTGACTTCACTTCACTTTACTTCACTTCATACATCAGTAAAGCCTTTGGTTTCTGAGCAATTTCTTCATGCTCTGAGAGCCAAAACTGCCAGGATAATTCCAGTTTATTAGGGGACATGCATGCGTGCGTGTGCATGCTCCGTGACTTTAGCCATGTCCAGCTCTTTGTGACCCTATGAACTGTAGCCTGCCAGGCTCCTCTGTCCATGGGAATACTGGAGTGGGTTGCCATGCCCTCCTCCAGGGGATCTTCCAGACCCAGGGATGGAATCCACATCTCTTATGTCTCCTGCATTGGCAGGTAGGTTCTTAGCACTAGCACCACCTTATCAGGGGACAATACGTAATTAACCAGGTCATGAATGACAAAGGCAGACTAAGGAACTTGCAGACAAAGACAGTAAAGAGACACTGAACCAAATACAGCATGTAATCCTTGAATGGACGCTGGACTAGAAACGTTTTTTCTTTTACAGAAAAAAATCTGTGGGTGAAACTAACAGGAGGGAAAGGGACAGGGCACAACTTTGGAAGAATGACATAGCCCAAGGACACAACATAAATGGATTAGAAACAAATGGGTCCATGATGGCAGACAAGACCTTTGCCTAGAACTTGATCCTCAATCAACAAGCTAAATGACACATCCCGAAGTGCCATGACAATTCCAAGGCACTGTCAAAAGAACAAGCAGGGGGAGGTAGCCCAAATCTTTGAAATCTCCATTCCTTCCCCCAAATAGTTATAATAATCCTCCCACTCATTAGCATACGAAATTACCTAGCCTATAAAAACTAACTTTTTATGCAAAGATGGGCTTGATAAAGGACAGAAATGGTATGGACCCAACAGAGGCAGAAGATACTAAGAAGAGGTGGCAAGCATACACAGAAGAACTGTACAAAAAAGATCTTCACGACCCAGATAATCACGATGGTGTGATCACTCACCTAGAGCCAGACATCCTGGAATTTGAAGTCAAGTGGGCCTTACAAAGCATCACTACGAACAAAGCTAGTGGAGGTGATGGAATTCCAGTTGAGCTATTTCAAATCCTGAAAGATGATGCTGTGAAAGTGCTGTACTCAACATGCCAGCAAATTTGGAAAACTCAGCAGTGGCCACAGGACTGGAAAAGGTCAGTTTTCATTCCAATCCGAAAGAAAGGCAATGCCAAAGAATGCTCAAACTATCGCACAATTGCACTCATCTCACACACTAGTAAAGTAATGCTCAAAATTCTCCAAGCTAGGCTTCAGCAATATGTGAACCGTGAACTTCCAGATGTTCAAGCTGCTTTTAGAAAAGGCAGAGGAACCAGAGATCAAACTACCAACATCCACTGGATCATAAACAAAGCAAGAGAGTTCCAGAAACACATCTATTTCGGCTTTATTGACTATGCCAAAGCCTTTGACTGTGTGGATCACAATAAACTGTGGAAAATTCTGAAAGAGATGGGAATACCAGACCACCTGACCTGCCTCTTGAGAAACCTATATGCAGGTCAGGAAGCAACAGTTAGAACTGGACATGGAACAAAAGACTGATTCCAAATAGGAAAAGGAGTACGTCAAGGCTGGATGGTGTCTCCCTGCTTATTTAACTTTATATGCAGAGTACATCATGAGAAATGCTGGGCTGGAGGAAGCACAAGCTGGAATCAAGACTGCCGGGAGAAATATCAATAACCTCAGATATGCAGATGGTACCACCCTTATGACGGAAAGGGAAGAAGAACTAAAAAGCCTCTTGATGAAAGTGAAAGAGGAGAGTGAAAAAGTTGGCTTAAAGCTCAACATTCAGAAAATGAAGATCATGGCATCTGGTCCCATAAATTCATGGAAAATAGATGGGGAAACAGTGGAAACAGTGGCTGACTTTATTTTTGGGGGCTCCAAAATCACTGCAGATGGTGACTACAGCCATGAAATTAAAAGACACTCCTTGGAAGGAAAGTTATAACCAACCTAGACAGCATATTAAAAAACAGAGACATTACTTTGCCAACAAAGGTCTCTCTAGTCAAGGCTATGGTTTTTCCAGTGGTCATGTATGGATGTGAGAGTTGGACTATAAAGAAAGCTGAGCACCGAAGAATTGATGCTTTTGAACTGTGGTGTTGGAGAAGACTCTTGAGAGTGTCTTGCACTGCTAGGAGATCCAACCAGTCCATCATAAAGGAGATCAGTTTGGGTGTTCATTGGAAGGACTGATGCTGAAGCTGAAACTCCAATACTTTGCCTACCTGATGCGAAGAGCTGACTCATTTGAAAAGACCCTGATGCTGGGAAAGATTGAGAGCAGGAGGAGAAGGGGACGACCGAGGATGAGATGATTGGGTGGCATTACCAACTCGATGGATGTGGCTTTGGGTGGACTCCAGGAGTTGGTGATGGACAGGGAGGCCTGGCGTGCTGCAGTTCATGGGGTCGCAGAGTTGGACACGACTGAGCAACTGAACTGAACTGAACTGATCCTTGGAAGAAAAGCTATGACCAACCGAGACAGAATATTAAAAAGCAGAGGTATTACTTTGCCAACAAAGGTCCAGCTAGTCAAAGCTATGGTTTTTCCAGTAGTCATCTATGGATGTAAGAGTTGGACCATAAAGAAAGCTAAATGCTGAAGAACTGATGCTTTTGAACTGTGGTGTTGGAGAAGACCCTTCAGGGTCCCTTGGACTGCAAGGAGATCCACCCAGTCCATCCTAAAGGAAATCAGTCCTGTCTATCATTGGAAGGACTGATGGTGAAGCTGAGACTCCAATACTTTGGCCACCTGATACAAAGAACTGACTCCTTGGAAAAGACCCTGATGGTGGGAAAGATTGAAGGCAGGAGGAGAAGGGGACGACAGAAGATGAGATGGTTGGATGGCATCACTGACTCGATGCACATGAGTTTGAGCAAGCTTCGGGAGTTGCTGATGGACAGGGAAGCCTGGCGTGCTGTAGTCCATGAGGTCACAAAGAGTTGGACACAACTGAGCAACTGAACTGAACTGATAAAAACTAACCATGCTACATTTCATGGCCACACTCACCCTTTGCGATGGCCCACAGTCTTTCTGTGGAGTGTGCTTCTCTATGAATCTGAATAAATCCATTTGTTACTTATCACTTTGTCTCTCACTGAATTCTTTCTGCGATGAGATATCAAGAAAACCAGGTACCGAGGGTTTTGGCTCGGTCAGAGTCTGAGTCACATGGGTTCAAGTTCCAGTCTGAGATTTCAAAACTGGTTAAGATTTAAATTTCTGTACATAGTAGTACTGTATTAATTTCTGGATTTCTCATCATTGTTCTTTGGTGAAGGAAGAGAATATCTGTGTGTGAGGAAATATACACTGAAATATTGAGAGATAAAAGGGAATCATAATTGCAACTTACTGTCATATATATATATACACACACATATATGTGAGAAATTAATATACACATACACAAGATGAAAGAAGAAAGAGAATGATTAATATGATAAATTTTAACATTTGGGGAATGCAGGTAAAGGGTTTACAGGTAAAGGGCATAATTTCTTTGTAATTTTAAAAAATAAGTCTAAAATTATTTTGAAATAAAATGATGAAAATATTAATCAGTAGAAATAAACAGTCTATTATTATTGCATGAAAGAGAAGGGGGCACAAGAGGATGAGGTCACATCCCAGGTCACGTCCAAGTCCCTGGGATGGCTGCCAAGTGTGAGTTGTTTGCTTCACGCAGGAAAAAATTCAAGAGCTATTGTAAAGTGAAAGAAGGTTTATTCATGGAGGAAACACACTCCAGAGAGAGAGTGTGGGCCATTTTGAAAGCCAAAAGAGGCGCAGGGTACAGGGCGGTGTTTTTATTTTGGGAAGGGGTGGGGATTTCCAGGAATTGGGCCACCAGCTACTTTTTTACCTCATAGTGAGGGGGGTGTGTCATTTAGCATGCTGATGTGTTACCATGAGTGTAAAATGAAGCTCAAGGTCAAGTGGAAGCTGAGTCATCCATCTTGAATATACTTGGTTCTAATCAATTTATGTTCTGCCCTGAGCTATACCATTCTTCATTTTTGTTTAGATTTTTTTTCTTTTATACATTTTATTTTGTATTGGGGAGTTCAGTTTAGTTCAGTAGCTCAGTCATGTCCAACTCTTTGTGACCCCATGAACTGCATCACGCCAGGCCTCCCTGTCCACCAACTCCCGGAGTTCACTCAAACTCATGTCCGTTGAGTCGGTGATGCCATCCAGCCATCTCATCCTCTGTTGTCCCCTTTTCCTCCTGCCCTCAATCCCTCCCAGCATCAGAGTCTTTTCCAGTGAGTCAACTCTTCGCATGAGGTGGCCACAGTATTGGAGTTTCAGCTTTAGCATCATTCCTTCCAAAGAACACCCAGGACTGATCTCATTTAGGATGGACTGGTTGGATCTCCTTGCAGTCCAAGGGACTCTCAAGAGTCTTCTCCAACACCACAGTTCAAAAGCATCAATTCTTTGGCGCTCAGCTTTCTTCACAGTCCAACTCTCATATCCATACATGACCACTGGAAAAACGATAGCTTTGTCTAGATGGACTTTTGTTGGCAAAGTAATGTCTCTGCTTTTCAATATGCTATCTAGGTTGGTCATAACTTTCCTTCCAAGGAGGAAGAGTCTTTTAATTTCATGGCTACAGTCACCATCTGTAGTGATTTTGGAGCCCAGAAAAATAAAGTCTGACACTGTTTCCACTGTTTCCCCATCTATTTCCCATGAAGTGATGAGACCGGATGCCATGAGCTTCGTTTTCTGAATGTTGAGCTTTAAGCCAACTTTTTCACTCTCCTCTTTCACTTTCATCAAGAGGCTTTTTAGTTCCTCTTCACTTTCTGCCATAAGGGTGGTGTCATCTGCATAGCTGAGGTTATTGATATTTCTCCCAGCAATCTTGATTCCAGCTTGTGCTTCTTCCAGCCCAGCGTTTCTCATGATGTACTTTGCATAAACGTTAAATAAGCCGGGTGACAATATATAGCCTTGACGTACTCTTTTTCCTATTTGGAAGCAGTCTGTTGTTCCGTGTCCAGTTCCTACTGTTGCTTCCTGACCTGCATATTGGTTTCTCAAGAGGCAGGTCAGGTGGTCTGGTATTCCCATCTCTTTCATAAGCTGATTAATGATCTTGTGACAGTTCCAGGTGAAGCGTGAACGCACACAGTCATACATATACGTGTATCCATTCTCCCCCAGTGGGCTTCCCTGGTGGCTTACATGGTAAAGAATCTGCCTGCAATGCAGGATACCTGGGTTCAATCCTTGGGTCAGGAAGATCCCCTGGAGAAGGAAATGGCAACCCACTCCAGTATTCTTACTTGGGAAATCCCAAAGACAGAAGAGCCTGGTGGGCTACAGTCTATGGGGTTACAAAGAGTTGGACAAGACTGAGAGACTAACATTTTCACTTTCTTTATTGTCCCCTAAAGCCCTCCTCCAAACCAGGCTGTCACATAACACTGAGCAGAGTTCCATGTCCTAGTTCCATAGGTCCTTACTGGTATAAGGGATGTCATACAGTATTTCTCCTTTTATATCTGGCTATGTGATTCTTTTAAAGGCTGTGTCCTGCCACCTTCCTGTCTCAGTATAGTAAAAGAGTACTGATTTCAGAGTTGGAAGAACTGAGTTTAATTCTAGCCACTATTTCCTTATGTTCATCCGCAAGGCATGTACATTCTTTCAGACTGTTCCTAATCTAAAACTTGAGACTAATAAGACCTACTTCACTGGGAAAAATGTATATATGCTGAATATGTATAAATTCATGGCTGAATTTATAAAGTTGTAGTGCTTTGTACACATCATAAATTTTACTAAGCAGTTCAGCATGGACTCTGCTACAAGTCAGTTTCAGTGAGGCTTAGGGGCTCAATTGGGAATATCAGGCAAGCAGGGGAGAAAACACAGGTGAACTTTCCATTTCATGTTAGAAATTCATTTTTGCTCCCTCCCTACAGAAGAAAAGGTTTCTGATAGGGAACATAGTCTATACTGAAACTGAAAGTCGCTAAGTCATGTCTGACTGCTTGCAAGCCCATGGACTGCAACCCACCAGGCTCCTGTGTCCATGGGATTTCCCAGGTAAGGATACCAGAGTGGGTTTTCATTTCCTTCTTCAGGAGATCTTCCTAACCCAGGGATCAAACCTGGGTCTCCTGCATTACAGGCAGATTCTTTATAATCAAAGCCACCAGGGAAGCCCACAAAAATGTAAATATGATGATCAATTGTTAAGATGAATTATTTTCCATATGGCAATAGATCAGGATCTTCCTTTAGTACTTAAAAAAGAAATGGATGGTTGGATTCCATTCCCCGAGAGTCTGATTAATTAGGTGTCAGGAAGATCCTGGGCATATGCACATCAAATAACTCCACAGATATTTCTGATGTTAACTGGGGTTACAAATCACTGCCCTGGATAGAGAGTTAGTAAAAGTAGGTGACCTAGAAATCAGGGCTGGAACCATGCCTATCTGATACTGCCATAAGTGATCAGAAATCTCCCAGTTTACTTGGCATTTGCTAGTACACTGGAGGTCCTTGACATGGATAATATGCCCAACAGATGGGCAATAAAGGAGACAGTGAACTTTGACAGGGTCATCTTGAGTATTCATGAGACAGAAATCAAGCAGCCTCACAGACAGTTCTATAACAATACACAGTGACTCAGGAAAAGGATTTTAGAGTGTGTTCTGATGGTCCTCTATAGACTTGAGCCCAAGGGGCAATGTTGTTTGGGAGGCTTTCTCTGCAGCTGACCTCATAATGGATACTGAAAATTCAAACCCATGGAACTACAGTACCCTTAAGAAAAACCAAACCCACAGCTACTTGTTTCTTGGGAAGTTCTTGTTGCTATTCTTCACACACATTTCAGTTTGAAAAGCTCCAAAAGGAAAATGATCAAATTAGAAAATAGCAATTAAAATTATTTAGAAGATAGGGCATAATTTTTATAAAGAGATTAGAAAAAATTTTAAGTGCTTAAATCAGATCAAAGCAGACAGAATATATAATAAATAATGATGGAATAGTTGGGATGGACTTTTCTACTAAATTCACAAAGAATTTGAGAGGGCAAATGTTGAAATAATCTAAGAAATGTTGAGATAATTTAAGATTTAAGGAAAAAAGAACTCCTTATATGCAAAGATTTAAAGGGTCAAATGGCTGGAACGCAATCTTTGGAAGGTCAAATTGGAGATGTTGAAGGAACACTTTTAATTTTTGATAACAATGTTATAAAAAGCAATTGCCATACTTTTTCTATAAACTTTCCTGCTACTACTGTAAAAGTTATTCTGGGCTAAATGTATTTCAGTGAAATTTCAAGCTTCTTATTATATATGTAAAGAGCTTGTTGCATAGTTTCTGGGAAAGATGAATTGAGACAATGGCCTTGAGCTGAGGTGGCCAGGGCTCTGGGTGGGTAGATGGTGCCCTGGAGATGGCTGCACAAGGAGAATGAGATGAGCGGCCAGCTAATGCTAAGAAGACAGGGAGGCTCCCTCTCCACCTGTGCTCTAGCCAACTCCACTGTCACTGCCCAAAGCAGCCTCTGAACCTCACAGACCTTCCCCAGCTAAAAGGCTCCACTGGCTCCTGTTTCCCATCAGACTTCTTGGTGTGGCTTTCATAAAGCCCAACATTACAACCCCCTAAAACCAGCTTGCTTCTGGCTCCAGTCACTCTCCCTGTCCTGATGCTCAGGGGCAGAGAAAGGACTTTACTGCTTGAAATGTCCTTTCTTTTATTCTTTCAGGGCAAAGGATGCCTCTTTTAATTCTTTTCTATAGGTCAGAGCTCTTTATATGTAGTGGGCTGTAGACAATAATTAAATATCTGTATCATATTCTCTAGTTCTCGTCTTATCACCCAATCTTTCTCAAAGTTGGCTACAGATTAAAAATAAGCTTTTTACCTAAATAGACATTTCTCCAGAGAAGACATACAAATGGCCAAGATGCACAAGATGTTCAACATCATGAATTATTAGAGAAATGCAAATCAAAACTATGATGAGCTACCACCTCACACTGGTCGGAATGGCCATCATAAAATCAACAAATAACAAATGCTGGAGAGGGTGTGGAGGAGAAAAGGGAACCCTCCTACACTGTTGGTCAGAATGCAAGTTGGTGCAGCCAATGGAAAACAGCACAGAGGTTCCTCAAAAAACTAAAATCAGAGTTGCCATCCAGCAATCCCATACCTGGGCATATATCCGGAGAAAACCATAATTCAAAACTAAACATGCATCCCTATATTCACAGCAACACTATTCACAACAGCCAAGATATGGAAACAACCTAAATGTCCATTGACTGATGAATGGATAAGAAAATATAGTGTGTGTGTATATATATATATACACACCTACTACACACATATAATGGCATACTACTCAGTCATAATAAAGAGTGAAATACTACCATTTTCAACAGTAGGAATGGACCTAAAGATTATCATACTAAATGAAGTAAGTCAGAAGGAGAAAGGCAAACACCAGGTGATATCATTAATATAAGAAATCTAAATATGACACGAAAGAACTTATCTATGAGACAGAAACAGACTTACAGACAGAGACAGCAGACTTGTGGATGCCAAGGGGGAGAGAGGGTGTGAGAGTTTGGCACTAGCAGATGAATAAATAGGATGGATAAGTAGCAAGCTCTTATTACAGTAGGGAACAGAGAACTATATTCAGTATCCTGTGATAAAGCATAATGGAAAAGAATCTGAAAAAGAATGTGTATATAGATGCATAACTGAGCCACTTTGCTATCTAGCAGAAACTAGCACAACACTGTAAATCAACTATACGTCAATAGAATACATTTAAAAAAAAAAGTTTCTTACACAGTCTCCATCACTGACTTCTGCCAATCATGCTGATACAAAAACAAACACTGACATTCACAGACAGAACAGAAAGCATTCTGTCTCTAGGCCAGCAAAGACCATGGCTGGTTTGCAGTGAACAGTTTAGGGCCGTAAACAACTGGAGAGGATTTCAGGAGGATGAGAAATGAGTGACTATATTTCTATCAAAAAAGGAGAGTAAATAGGGTTCCACAAAGAGGAAATTATGACAGAGATATGCTTCAGACAAGCACTTTTTATATCATGAATCAATCTTAATCTTCTTTTCAAACAAGAATATCAGTGTCCCATGAATACTCCAAAAGTTCTTTAAGTTTCCAGAATAGTATAAAACAATGACTCATGTAAAGCTTATCAGTTTTAAAGACTTCATTCAGAGTAGCTTAGTTCTTAGTTTCTAAGCCTTATTTTGAATGAGACCTGGCCTTGGTCTCATCAAAAACTTAGACATTTTATTTAATGTTTCATTTTCTCTTAAACTGCTTAGAACAGTGATGTCAAAGGCTTAAACAGAATCCAATCAATTAAAATATAGGTGACTTCCTATTGGCATTTTCCTCTGGGGCTATTTTCAAGAATAACGCTGATAGACTGTGTTTTAAAACAGAGAGGTTTTCTATGGATTCTGTCTCTGGGAACTTTACAGTAGAGAAAGCTGACAGTGTTTCAAGATAAAGCAGTAACAACATTGAAAATAATGTGGTGGAGACTGCCAGTGCCCACCCAGTACTCATTTTCCCTTCCTCCTGCATAAAGAGGATTTTGATTTTGTTGGTGGATAACCAAGTATATAACTTCTGGTACAGGTGGCAGGGAGGAGAGGATGATGACTCATTTCTGACTAATATCATATAAGCAAAACTGTTGGGTAGGGCTTACAGGAAAGCTCCTTAAAAGCAGGCACACTCATCTGGCAGTATCCTGTTGCTCTTTGCCCTTCAGTTCTTTCTGCTGGAATGAGCACACCATGCCAGAGAGAGTAGCCGCCTTGGAACTAAGAGGCAATCACAAGGGAAAGGACAAGAGCATTGCAGAGATCTGGGGACTGAATTCCAGAGCAGCTAAACCAAAGCCTATCATGGCCTGCCTCCTCACTTCTTGTTTCACAATAAGAAAACCTCTAATTTTTTGTTGTATTTTTGGCACATCTATTTCTAGCAGCCAAATTCTTAATGGATATAAATAACAGTAATAACTACAATAACAGTGATGATAACAGCACTGTTCTACTAAATGCCCTGCATTATTTAATACTTACTGATCTATGATTATTATCTCTATGACAATCGAGGTTTGGACCCCATAGCCAGCTAAGAAGCAGAGTTAGGATTTGAGTCCTGGCAATCTAGACAACATATTCAAAAGCAGAGACATTACTTTGCTAACAAAGGTCCATCTAGTCAAGGCTATGGTTTTTCCAGTAGTCATGTATGTATGTATGTATGTATGTGAGAGTTGGACTGTGAAGAAAGCTGAGCGCCGAAGAATTGATGATTTTGAATTGTGATGTTGGAGGAGACTCTTGAGAGTCCCTTGGACTGCAAGGAGATCCAACCAATCCATTCTGAAGGAGATCAGCCCTGGGATTTCTTTGGAAGGAATGATGCTAAAGCTGAAACTCCAGTACTTTGGCCACCTCATGCGAAGAGTTGACTCATTGGAAAAGAGTCTGATGCTGGGAGGGATTGGGGGCAGGAGGAGAAGGGGACGACAGAGGATGAAATGGCTGGATGGTATCACGGACTCGATGGACGTGAATCTGAGTGGACTCTGGGAGTTGGTGATGGACAGGGAGGCCTGGCGTGCTGCAATTCATGGGGTTGCAAAGAGTCGGACACGACTGAGCAACTGAACTGAACTGAACTGATATATAAATATATTGCACTTGTCTATGTTCTTTTCACTGATACATTATCCAAAAAAACACTCCTTGCTTTTCAAAAAAGTGTTAAAGTGTTTCAAAACTATTTCTTTATTTAGTTCTCTATTGATAAATCACTCAATACTTAATATGAAGTGAATGCCTTCTTTCCCTCATTTCTTTAGCAAACCCCAGGTGTAGCTAGTCTCTATGGATGGCCTTTATGAGTTGCACCATCCAGTACTTGTAGCCTTGGGTATCTGCCCCTACACTGAATACAGGCTGGCCTGGGATTCACTTTAACGAGACATATTAAGGTGAATGAAAGGGATGTACTGGAAAGTTTATGTGATGGAAGGGATGTTGTGCCAGTTCTTAATCTAAGCCTTAAGAAGGCCTAGCTGCTTCTGCTTTTGGCAGTCCTAAGCTGCCACATAAGGAGTCTTTCTGCTGGACACGTGACCACGTGATCACGTGAAAGGGGTGTTCAGCTGTCCAATCCAAGCCCAATTGAACCCTTATGTGACTACAGCTCCAGCCAGCATCACAGGGAACAAATAAACCACCAAAAGAACCCAGTAAACCACAGACTTGTGAGAGAGAAAATGATTATTATTTTTTTTTTTTAGCCACTAAGTTTTGGAGTCATTTATAACACAGCAGTAGATAACTGAAACACTATGAAATAATAAAAAAGAATATATGAATAGTGTTTCTTTGCTGGGAATCATTGCAGTGAATGCTCAAACCATACAGACTTCTACCTGGAGTTAGTAAAAAAGAAAAAAAACTTTTTTTTTTCTTTCCTGAATAAAGCTTATTGACCTGGTCTTGACTTGGCCCACGGGAACACAAAGTGAAAAACAAGATCTTCAGAATAGGGTAACTTGGGGATCACCTAGAAGACAAGTGATCAATCAACACATTAGTGTTCTACAGAGAGAAGTAAATGTGTGCGATGGAAAAATCATCGGTGTTGGAGTCAGATGTGAATCTGGGTTTGCTTCCCAGCATTTCTGTTTCCTTGCTCTGAGATCTTCAGCAACCCAGCATTTCTGTTTCCTTGCTCTGAGATCTTCAGCAAATCATTTAAAATCACCAAGTCTCAGTTTCCTTAGCTCCCAAGTGAGAATACTGGCTGCTGCTGCTAAGTCGCTTCAGTTGTGTCTGACTTTGTGCAACCCCACAGACGGCAGCCCACCAGGCTCCCCCATCCCTGGGATTCTCCAAGCAAGAACACTGGAGAGGGTTGCCATTTCCTTCTTCAATGCGTGAAAATGAAAAGTGAAAGTGAAGTCGCTCAGTCGTGTCCGACCCTCAGCGACCCCCTGGCCTGCAGCCTACCAGGTTCCTCCGTCCATGGGATTTTCCAGGCAAGAGTACTGGAGTGGGGTGCCATTGCCTTCTCCGGGGATTACTGGCAGTTCCCACCTTTTAGGATTGTTTTAAGGGTTCAATTAGATAAATGTATGTAAAATGCCTAGCACAGTTTTGGTACATAACAGGTATTCAGAAAATCTTACAGAGGTATCATGATGAGATCTTGGCTGAATTGAAGGCCTAAGTCTGGGGGCATGCCTCCCTCCCACCATAGTTCCTCTGATTGCCTTCCAAGGGATGGCAAGAACTGAATCCTCCATCTGACCAACAAGTATTATGATGTCTGTCTTGGGCTACTGTTACTAGCTGAACTGTGTTCCCTTCACATTCACATGTCTCTTAGTTATCTCAGAATGTGACTGTATTTGGAGAAGGATCTTTAAACTGGTGATTAAATTAAGCTGGGGTGGTTAGGGTGGATCCTAATCCAGTCCTTGTAAGAAGAAGAGATTAGGGCCCAAACACACAGAAGACAGACTATGTGAAAACAAGAAGACACCCTAGATGGATGGGATGGGGAAGGAGATGGGAGGGAGGTTCAAAAGGGAGGGGATATATGTATATTTCTGGCTGATTCATGTTGAGGTTTGACAGAAAACAGCACAATTCTGTAAAGCAATTATCCTTCAGTAAAAAATAAACAAAACTGTTAAAAAAAAAAAAAGAAGAAGAAGAAGAAGAAGACAGCCATCTGCCAACCAATAGTGAAGGCCTTGGAAGAAACCAAGGCTGTTGACACCCTCATCTCAAACTTCTGGCCTCCAGAAATGTGAATACATAAATTTTTGTTGGTTAAACCACCCAGTCTGTGGCACTTTGTTATGGCAGACATGGTAAACTAGCTACTCTGAAAATGATTAAGGTACCTAAGGTACATGAAACAAGCTGATAAATCACGGGTTACAGAAGGAGTGGCAAGGAATGAAGCAGAAGGAGATGGGGGAAATGAAAAGAGAATGGAGAGAGGCCTTGCCACTTGGGGAGCTCAGGTTGTGATGTCCTTTGGGATCTGCCCAAGCCCATGCCTAAGCCTGGCAGGTAAAAGGTTCACCTAAGGATATAGAACAGCCAAAAGAAAATAACACCTCTATACCAAATGCAGAAAGAGAAAAAAGTCTTCCCTTGGGACCCTCTTCGTCTAGAAAAGTATTAAAACAGCTTATAGTACAAGTAAAAAGGGGAAACGCTCTGCTATTTTGAGCCTCTTTCACTCTTGGAAATGACATTTGTGGTGTCAACATTCAATGAGAGCTATTCAGAATTTGGCACTTTTAATTCATGTGAGAATGCCAATTCCACTGAGTAAGGAAGATATTAGAGCTATACTTAATATAGAGTGCAAATATTGCACTGGAGTAGGTTAGAGATAGAAATGTCAATTATATGTAAAATTAAATACCACCTTCTTGAATCATTCATCTTGGCATCATGGAAAATTTTCCAGCCTTCTCCAAGAGTGTCAGATTTGGTAACATTAATTCATAAACGGCCTGATTCCTGAGTGAGTCAACAGTGACTAAAATACTCTGAATAAATGTTCCACTTATTTAAATTATCCAGTCAAAACCACAATTTACTGAATTCTCTTTGGTGGTTTATATTTTTAAAGAGTTACAGTTGCCACTTGCATCCTCTCAATGCTCCCTGTATTACTGACACACAAGAAACCAAGTAGACATGATTAACAGGATACTGATTGGGCACCCTCATGTCTTAAAAGTCAACAACAACAAAAAAGATTTACTAAATAGGTAGCTATGGTGATTATATTAAAAAATAGAGCTTACTCCCATGAACAGATGATCCTGGGTTTCAAGGCAGGACCTTATTGCATCTTGTCTCTAGAAATTCTAAAATAACTTCTTTTAGTGAACAAGGGACATTACATTGAAACTTGAAATTATGGGAGATTATGAGAATAGAGCTTGAAATTAGCAAAACCAAACCATAAAAATCTAAGATTTTACTGTAACCTCTTTTACTCCCTTTTAAAACTGAAGTTCTTCAGATCATATGGAAGCTTAATACCTCGTTTAAAATTTAGTGCTAAATATAAACCAAAGATTTAAGAACTATGAAGCTGGCATTAAACATATACCCTTCCAAATTAGTGCTGATGGCTCTTAGAGTCATAAAATATTCAGAAGAAAGTTACTAATCCATGTCATTTTATAATTGTTAATGATTCTCTTATTTGTTCCTTAGTGGAGGGAACTTTTTGAGTCTTTCAGTGACACTGTGGAATTCACTTTGCTTCTAATCTGTAAACTAATATACACAATAATAAATCAAAAATATTGAAGAACCTTACCGAGGTTCTTCCCTTTTGCGTATGCCCAAATCTATTAACTTTTAAAAATTATTTAATTTTGGCTCCACTGGGTCCCCACCACCGCTCACGGGCTTTCTCTAGCTGTGGCGAGAAGAAGCTGCTCCCCAGTGGTGGTGCACAAGTTTCTCCTTTCCGTGGCTTCTCTTATCCAGACCCTGAGCTCTCAAGCGTGTGGGCTTCAGTGGTTGCGCACATGGGTAGAGCTGTCCCTCCCAGCCCGTGAGATCTTCCTGGACCAGGGATTGAACTGGTGTCCTCGGCATTGAAAAGCAGATTCTTAAGCACTGGGCCTCCAGGGAAGCCCCTAGATTTATTCATGTAAATGTGAAACAACATTTTTAAGTTGGAGATATCTGAATGTAATGTCTGAACATGTTAGAAAAAAGTGCCCCATCGGCCAGCATGATAGGTTCTTCAGGGCTAAAATATCATATATTTGAATGAGAAAAACTAATATGTGTTCATCTCAGTGGAATGACATTAGTCATAAAAGCTCTAGCTGTAAAATGCTTATTACTTGATTTTCTACCATTTCCAAAGGATTAGTGATACTATATATTCTACTTTGAACAGAAAAAATTCTTTGCTTCATTTCCTTTAACATAAATTATTTTTATCTTTCTTTTAAAAAATGTATCCTCATTTGGATGATACTGGAAAGGCATGGACTAAAAATAAAAATGTCTTAGTGAAGCCGCTCAGTCATGTACGACTCTTTGTGACCCCATGGACTGACTGTAGCCCACCAGGCTCCTCCGTTCATGGGATTCTCCGGGCAAGAATTCTGGAGTGGGTTGCCATTTCCTTCTCCAGGAAAAATGCCTTAAGCTTAGGCTTTATTTAAAATATTGTTGACCTGAAACTGTTAGGCTGTTATCAATGCCCAGTGACATTTTGTGGTACCGACACTAAGTAACAAAGCTAACTTCTATGATCTATTACCTGGCACTCATTATTCTGCCATTAAATATTACCAGGGTTTTAGTATTGGGACATTACAGGAACTTTTTACTCAGATGTGGTATGTAGAGAAGTTTGACTCATAAAGAAAATCCTTGGTAGTGCTCCCAAGATTAAATCACAATACGGAGTTATTGGAATAGAGGCAATTCTGCTAAAAGTGGCCAAGTTACAGAGGGCGTGACCTACTATCAAGAAAATGCTATATAAATCCATGCTGTGAAAACTTTCACACTTTTCCTGTTTAAAGTATATTCATGATTTCTACTATACTTCCTAAATAGTTTGTGGTCCCTCAAGTACTTCTATCTTCTGATTTTCATTTACAGTTATCAGTAACCAGACAGCACTTTTTTTTTTTTTTTTGGTAAATGAGACACTGGATGCAAAATGTTCCTTCCACAAAGGTTCCAAATTTTTCATAATCTTTTGCTAAGAGGCCAGTGAAGTTGCTCAGTTGTGTCCGACTCTTTGCGATCCCATGGTCTGTAGCCTACCAGGTTCCTCCATCCATGGAATTTTCCAGGCAAGAGTACTGGAGTGGGTTGCCATTTCCTTCTCTAGGGGATCTTCCCTACCCCGGGATCAAACCCAGGTCTCCCACATTGCAGGCAGACACTTTACCATCTGAGCCGCCGGTGTCGTCCTTATCATGCCACTGAGCAGAGAAGACTAAGGCTTTGAGGCAGATTTTATAAACCTGCATTGAGGTATTCTACCTGAAATAAATTATTCTATTTGTGAGATTCTAAACATAAAACCCACATTAAATGTTCTCTATCTTCTGGCACTTACCTTTCTAAATATATTTTTCATACCTGAACCCTACTACAAGGATACTTTCACTCCAACCAAAATGTTTATTCATGTTTCTTTGAACTTATACATCTTTTCTTCCACAACTTCATTTGAATACTCCCTCTTTGTAGAATACCCACCTTTTATTACCTTCTTTTAATGTCTATCCAAGTCTCACCTCCATATATGACTTTTCCTAAATAGTTTGTGGTCCCTCAAGTACTTCTATCTTCTGATTTTCATTTATATTTTCATGGGAATGTATTTTAAGAATTAAGAACATGATATAACGAGTATAGAATATTGTTTCATGTGTATGAATTTGTCTGTTGTATTTTTGGACCCTTCAAATACAGGTAGGTAAACATGCACTTGTTGGTAATAATGACAAAAGGAATTTCAGAATGTGATTATCAGGTTTGCATTTGCCAAGGAGGCTTAAACAAAGCCTAATATTAATTTAAACTTCTACGTTAGAAACTAGGGGAAAAAAAGAGCAAATTAAATCCAAATTAAGCTGAAGAAATAATAAAAACTAGAGCACAAATCAATAAAATTTAAAAGATGTCATCAATAGGTAAAATCAATAAAAACAAAAAGGCCCTAAAAAAGACCAATAAAATCCATAAGCTTCTTGCCAGCCTAATAAAAAAAAAAAAAGGAAAGAAAATTTATAATACTAAAAATGAAAGAAGGGATATCACTACAGATCCTTTGGAAATTAAAAGGATAATAAAGGATATTATGAAATGAATACTCTATGTCCCCAAAGCTGCTGCTGCTGCTAAGTCACTTCAGTTGTGTCCTACCCTGTGCGACCCCATAGACAGCAGCCCACCAGGCTCTGCCATCCCTGGGATTCTCCAGGCAAGAACACTGGNACTTTGCTTCTAATCTGTAAACTAATATACACAATAATAAATCAAAAATATTGAAGAACCTTACCGAGGTTCTTCCCTTTTGCGTATGCCCAAATCTATTAACTTTTAAAAATTATTTAATTTTGGCTCCACTGGGTCCCCACCGCCGCTCACGGGCTTTCTCTAGCTGTGGCGAGAAGAAGCTGCTCCCCAGTGGTGGTGCACAAGTTTCTCCTTTCCATGGCTTCTCTTATCCAGACCCTGAGCTCTCAAGCGTGTGGGCTTCAGTGGTTGCGCACATGGGTAGAGCTGTCCCTCCCAGCCCGTGAGATCTTCCTGGACTAGGGATTGAACTGGTGTCCTCGGCACTGAAAAGCAGATTCTTAAGCACTGGGCCTCCAGGGAAGCCCCTAGATTTATTCATGTAAATGTGAAACAACATTTTTAAGTTGGAGATATCTGAATGTAATGTCTGAACATGTTAGAAAAAAGTGCCCCATCGGCCAGCATGATAGGTTCTTCAGGGCTAAAATATCATATATTTGAATGAGAAAAACTAATATGTGTTCATCTCAGTGGAATGACATTAGTCATAAAAGCTCTAGCTGTAAAATGCTTATTACTTGATTTTCTACCATTTCCAAAGGATTAGTGATACTATATATTCTACTTTGAACAGAAAAAATTCTTTGCTTCATTTCCTTTAACATAAATTATTTTTATCTTTCTTTTAAAAAATGTATCCTCATTTGGATGATACTGGAAAGGCATGGACTAAAAATAAAAATGTCTTAGTGAAGCCGCTCAGTCATGTACGACTCTTTGTGACCCCATGGACTGACTGTAGCCCACCAGGCTCCTCCGTTCATGGGATTCTCCGGGCAAGAATTCTGGAGTGGGTTGCCATTTCCTTCTCCAGGAAAAATGCCTTAAGCTTAGGCTTTATTTAAAATATTGTTGACCTGAAACTGTTAGGCTGTTATCAATGCCCAGTGACATTTTGTGGTACCGACACTAAGTAACAAAGCTAACTTCTATGATCTATTACCTGGCACTCATTATTCTGCCATTAAATATTACCAGGGTTTTAGTATTGGGACATTACAGGAACTTTTTACTCAGATGTGGTATGTAGAGAAGTTTGACTCATAAAGAAAATCCTTGGTAGTGCTCCCAAGATTAAATCACAATACGGAGTTATTGGAATAGAGGCAATTCTGCTAAAAGTGGCCAAGTTACAGAGGGCGTGACCTACTATCAAGAAAATGCTATATAAATCCATGCTGTGAAAACTTTCACACTTTTCCTGTTTAAAGTATATTCATGATTTCTACTATACTTCCTAAATAGTTTGTGGTCCCTCAAGTACTTCTATCTTCTGATTTTCATTTACAGTTATCAGTAACCAGACAGCACTTTTTTTTTTTTTTTTGGTAAATGAGACACTGGATGCAAAATGTTCCTTCCACAAAGGTTCCAAATTTTTCATAATCTTTTGCTAAGAGGCCAGTGAAGTTGCTCAGTTGTGTCCGACTCTTTGCGATCCCATGGTCTGTAGCCTACCAGGTTCCTCCATCCATGGAATTTTCCAGGCAAGAGTACTGGAGTGGGTTGCCATTTCCTTCTCTAGGGGATCTTCCCTACCCCGGGATCAAACCCAGGTCTCCCACATTGCAGGCAGACACTTTACCATCTGAGCCGCCGGTGTCGTCCTTATCATGCCACTGAGCAGAGAAGACTAAGGCTTTGAGGCAGATTTTATAAACCTGCATTGAGGTATTCTACCTGAAATAAATTATTCTATTTGTGAGATTCTAAACATAAAACCCACATTAAATGTTCTCTATCTTCTGGCACTTACCTTTCTAAATATATTTTTCATACCTGAACCCTACTACAAGGATACTTTCACTCCAACCAAAATGTTTATTCATGTTTCTTTGAACTTATACATCTTTTCTTCCACAACTTCATTTGAATACTCCCTCTTTGTAGAATACCCACCTTTTATTACCTTCTTTTAATGTCTATCCAAGTCTCACCTCCATATATGACTTTTCCTAAATAGTTTGTGGTCCCTCAAGTACTTCTATCTTCTGATTTTCATTTATATTTTCATGGGAATGTATTTTAAGAATTAAGAACATGATATAACGAGTATAGAATATTGTTTCATGTGTATGAATTTGTCTGTTGTATTTTTGGACCCTTCAAATACAGGTAGGTAAACATGCACTTGTTGGTAATAATGACAAAAGGAATTTCAGAATGTGATTATCAGGTTTGCATTTGCCAAGGAGGCTTAAACAAAGCCTAATATTAATTTAAACTTCTACGTTAGAAACTAGGGGAAAAAAAGAGCAAATTAAATCCAAATTAAGCTGAAGAAATAATAAAAACTAGAGCACAAATCAATAAAATTTAAAAGATGTCATCAATAGGTAAAATCAATAAAAACAAAAAGGCCCTAAAAAAGACCAATAAAATCCATAAGCTTCTTGCCAGCCTAATAAAAAAAAAAAAAGGAAAGAAAATTTATAATACTAAAAATGAAAGAAGGGATATCACTACAGATCCTTTGGAAATTAAAAGGATAATAAAGGATATTATGAAATGAATACTCTATGTCCCCAAAGCTGCTGCTGCTGCTAAGTCACTTCAGTTGTGTCCTACCCTGTGCGACCCCATAGACAGCAGCCCACCAGGCTCTGCCATCCCTGGGATTCTCCAGGCAAGAACACTGGAGTGGGTTGCCATTTCCTTCTCCAATGCATGAAAGTGAAAAGTGAAAGTGAAGTTGCTCAGTCCGACTCTTAGCGACCCCATGGACGGCAGCCCACCAGGCTCCTCCATCCATGAGATTTCCTAGGTGAAACTAATTCCTTGAAAGACACAAAAGAAGTATACCATCTGAATAGGCCTATATCTATTAATAACATTGAATCAATCATTAATAACCTTCCAAAACAGAAAGCACTAGGCCTAGATTGGTGAATTCTACCAAACACATAAGATTATATTAATTTTCTACAATCTCTTATAGAAGACAGAAGCAGAAGGAGCACTTTCCAAGTCATTTTTGATAATAAAATAATAATAATAATTAATAATAATAAAATATAAAAATAATAAATATAATAAATAAATAATAATAAAACCAGAAAAACACCACATAAAAACTGCATAACAATATCTCTCATGAACACAGATGTAAACATCCTCAACAAAATATTAGCAAATAAAGTCCATCAATATATAAAAATAATTAGACATTACAATGAAGTGAAATTATCCTAGTATGTAAGGCTGTATCAACATTTGAAAATCAGTGAATGAAATCTATTACATCAACAGGCTAAAAAAGAAAAATCATATGCTCACTGATTCTTAGGAAAAGCATTTGATAAAATCCCACACACTCTTAGCAAATAAGGAACAGAGGGAACTTCCTCAACTTAATAAACAATATCTACTGAAAAGACAAATAAAAGCCTACAGCTAACATCATACTTAAAAGTGAGAAACTCAAAGCTTTCCCACTAAGACTGGAACAAAGGCAAGGATTTCCTCTCTCAATACTGCTTTTCAACATTGCACTGGAATTCCTAGCTAATGCAATAAGAAAAAAAAGGGGGGGAAATAAAAGGCAGACAGATTGGGAAAGAAAAATAAACCTGCCTTTGTTCATAAATGACATGAGAAACTGGAAAACTTCCAGAGCTAATAAGCAATTATTGCAAGTTTTCAGGTTATAAGGTTAATTTGCAAAAGTAAGTGACTTTTCTATACCAGCACTGAACAAGATAAATTT
Source organism: Oreotragus oreotragus (assembly GCA_006410675.1). Classification (NCBI taxonomy): domain Eukaryota; kingdom Metazoa; phylum Chordata; class Mammalia; order Artiodactyla; family Bovidae; genus Oreotragus; species Oreotragus oreotragus. The sequence continues at coordinate 171,315 of SJYX01016989.1, forward strand.
GAAATTAAAAATACAATACCACTTATATTTTAACCAAAAAATAATACTTTGGTATAAATCTAATGAAATATATTAAAGATCTATATGAGGAAATCTATAAAACTCTGACAAAAGAAATCAAAGAACTAATTCCTTGAAAAAAGGATATACAGAAGATATATACCAACTATAAAGCAACAGTAACCCAGAAAGTTTAGTACTGATGAAAGAAATAGATCAATGAAACAGAATAGAGAGCCCAGAAATAGACCCATATAAATACAGTCAACTGAACATTGACGTAGGAATGAAGGAAATACAGTGTCTTTTCAACAGATGGTATCACTGAAGATACAAAGGTGGCATATCAGCATAGAAAAAGATGTTTCATATCACGTTTTGTGGATGTCAACAAACTGATTCTAAAGTTTGTATGTAGAAGCAAAAGACTCTGAATAGCCAATACAACACTGAAGAAGAACAAAGTTGGGCTGATACTACCAGACTTCAAGACCTAGAATAGTAACAGTAATCAAGATAGTGATGAAAAAAACAGACAAAAAGATCAGTAAAACAAAACATGAGCATAGGAGAGGAGTCACAGGCCTGCATAAGCATAGTCAATCACCCTGACAAAGGAGCAAAGGCAATGCAATGGAGCAAAAATAGCCTTTTTTTTTTTTTTTTTGGCTGTGCCACAGTTTGTGGGATCTTATTGATAACTCCCTAACCAGGGATGTAACCCAGACTATGGCCGTGAAAGCCCTGAGTCCTAACTGCTAGACTGCCAGGGAAATCCCAAAGACAGCCTTTTTAACAAATGTTGCTGAGCTATTGCTCATGCATGCATGCTAAGGCACTCAGTCATGTCTGACTCTTTACGACACTATGGACTATAGCCTGCCAGGCTCTTCTGTCCATGAAGATTCTCCAGGCAAGAACACAGGAGTGAGTCGCCATGCCCTCCTCCAGGGGGATCAAACCCATGTCTCATGTCTCCTGAATTGGCAGGCAGGTTCTTTACCACTAGTGCCCGATGGGAAGCCTAAACTATTGTATATCCACATGCAAGATAAAAATGAATCTAGACATAGTTCTTCCATCCTTCCCCAAAATTAACTCAAAACGGAGTACAGACCTAAATTTAAAACACAAAACTATAAAACTCCTAGAAGACAGCATGAGAAAATATAGGTCACCTTGAGCATAGAGGTGATTTTTTAAATACAACACCAAAGGCATAATCCATGGAAAAAATAATTTGATAAACTGGATTACATTAAAATCTCTGCTTTGAGATGACACCACCAAAACAATGAGAAGCCACAAACTGGGATAAAATAATAATAAAAACACAAGTGACAAAGGACTGTTAGATAAAATATATGAAAAACTTATAAAACTCAACAATAAGGAAACAAACAAGGGACTTCCCTGGTGGTCTAGTGGTTAAGAATCTGCCTTCCAATGCACACGACATGGGTTCAATCCCTGGTTGGGGAACTAAGATCCCATATGCTGGAAAAGATAAAACAATGGAGATAGTGAAAACATCAGTGATTGCCAGGAGCTGGGGAGAAGGAAAGACAGACATAGCACAGAGGATTTTTAATGTGGTGAAACTACTCTGTATGATATTGTAATGGGGGCTATGTGTCATTACACATGTGTTCAAACCCACCGAATGTACAGCCTCAAAGGTGAACTCTAATTTAAACTGCAGATTTGGGGTGATAAGGATGTGTCAATTGTTGTGGGGTTGCCAATTTTAATAAATGTACCACTCTGGGTCAGGGATGCTGATAATGGGGAGGCAGTCCATGAGTCAGGGGAGGCGGTATTTCAGAAATCCCTGTACCTTCCCCTTCATTGTGCTGTGAACCTAAAACTGCTCTAAAACTAGCCTATTAAACAACAAAACAACAAAAACAAAAACCATAATGTTCATCATGCTGGATCATTAACTCAGTATATAGCAGCACTTGATCTATTAAATTATATGCAATTTTGTTTTGTCAGTTGTCATGTTAGGTGTAATTGTTTCATCTTCTTGGAATGTTAGCTCCATAAGGTCAGGAAGCATACCTGACATTCATTCCCTAGGGATATGTCTAAAGGTCAATATATATCTTTTAGTGAAGGAATTACATTTAAAGTCCTTAAATAAAATATGATGCAATGAAATAGTACAATGTAGAAAGTTTTCTGGATTTTAGAAGTGAAGTGGAGTGAAGTGAAGTCACTCAGTCATGTCTGAGTCACTCAGTTCATCTTCGCCACCTCATGGACTGCAGCCTACTAGACTCCTCCATCCATGGGATTTTCCAGGCAAGAGTACTGGAGTGGGTTGCCACTTCCTTCTCCAGAGGATCTTCCTGACCCAGGGATCAAACCCGGGTCTCCCGCATTGTAGGCAGATGCTATACTGTCTGAGCCACCAGGGAAATCCTTTGGATTTTAGAAAGGGGCGACAGAGGATGAGATGGTCGANTTTTCCAGGCAAGAGTACTGGAGTGGGTTGCCACTTCCTTCTCCAGAGGATCTTCCTGACCCAGGGATCAAACCCGGGTCTCCCGCATTGTAGGCAGATGCTATACTGTCTGAGCCACCAGGGAAATCCTTTGGATTTTAGAAAGGGGCGACAGAGGATGAGATGGTCGAATGTCGTCAATGTCTCAATGGACATGAGTTTGAGCAAACTCAAGGAGATAGTGAAGGACAGGGAAGCCTGGTGTACTGCAATCCATGGGGTTGCAAAAAGCTGGACATAGTGACCAAACAAACAGCAAAATAATATATCTTTTAGCAAAGGAATTATATTTAACATCCTAAATAAAATATGATGCAAAGAAATAATACAATGTAGAAAGCTTTCTGGATTTTAAATGTAGTTAAGCAGGTATCCAAGAAATATTTCTTGAATAAATAAATGAAGGAATAAAACATTATTTAAGGGCATGCCGGCTTGAGTAGTCACAGCTCTCAGGCCTCTGTAGTTGTGGCACAAGAGTTTTACTTGCCCAAGGCCTATGGAATCTTCCCAGCCCTAAACATTTAAATTTCAGACTCTTATACTGATTCTGAAGATAAGCATCCTTCTTATCTAAGTGTGATTGGCTGGAAAACATAAAATAGAGAAAGAAATAAAAATAGTTAAAGAGAAATGTATGCCACAGACTAAATACAAGAGAAATAGACTTTCTCTTTTAACTTTTTATTTTATACTGGAGTATAGCTGATTAATGGAGAAGGCAATGGCAACCACTCCAGTACTCTTGCCTGGAAAATCCCATGGACAGAGGAGCCTGGTGGGCTGCAGTCCATGGGGTCGCGAAGAGTCGGACACAACTGAGCAACTTCACTTTCCTTTTCACTTTCATGCATTGGAGAAGGAAGTGGCAACCCACTCCAGTGTTCTTGCCTGGAGAATCCCAGGGATGGCGGAGCCTGGTGGGCTGCTCTCTATGGGGTCTCACAGAGTCGGACACGACTGAAGTGACTTAGCAGCATAGCTGATTAACAATGTTGTGACAGTTTTAGGTGAACAGCAAAGGGACTCAGACATACATACANCCACTCCAGTGTTCTTGCCTGGAGAATCCCAGGGATGGCGGAGCCTGGTGGGCTGCTCTCTATGGGGTCTCACAGAGTCGGACACGACTGAAGTGACTTAGCAGCATAGCTGATTAACAATGTTGTGACAGTTTTAGGTGAACAGCAAAGGGACTCAGACATACATACACATGTATTCATTCTCCTTCAAACTCCCCCCTCCATCCAGGCTGCCACATAACATTGAGCAGAGTTCCATGTGCTATACAGCAAGTCTTTCTTGGTTATCATTTTCAATATAACCCTTTGCTTGACTTTCAAAAGACAGGTCAGATGTTTAAACTAGCTACCCTTCTTGGTAGTTCAGTTAATTGCAAAAGTACTGTAAGTGCTATTCCTGTCTGTCACCTCTGATTAAAACTTCCTTAACTAAAAAACAGTACAATCTAAGACTCTCTAGGTGAAAGGGAGCATTCGAAAATCAGGTGTCCCTGCATCAGAAAAACCGGGGAACTCTGTAACTGACCTATCATTTTGTGCGGTTGTTCTCATCCTAAAATAGTGATGGAAAGAACAACACAGATGTTTTGTTATTAGGGTTTCTGGGTGCCAAAAGCTTATCAGAATAGAAGGAAATGAATAGGGAAAACAAATAAATGAGAGGAGAAGAGTGAAAATAATGGTGGTGAGAGCAATGCACTACTGCTATAATCACACTCTTTCATTAGCTTAGAAAATAATTTCAAAATGATTGTACCATTGACAGTTTGTTATAGGAAAAGAAGATTTCGTTTCTGTCTAGGCACCCAATAAGATCAATCAGCTGTTTATACATACGTGCTGCAAAGCTTATCCTGTCTCAAAAGGGTTAACTGAATTGAGTCCTATTGTTTAAATTCAGTAATTATGTTAACTGAATCAGAAAGCACAAATAAATTTGCTTTATTATCTACTGCTATCTTGCCAGGGAGAAAATGGATCTTAAAAATAATGGGTTCACAACATAGATGAAGATTTACATTTAATTGCATCCTTGGTACTTCCCCTAAGAATAGAAGCAAATCAACCTCTTAAGGTTAATAGAAATTTACAAGTAAATTATGTATTATAACTAAGTAATACCTATATTCCTGCTACTAATATACCAACAGCAACAAAACCAACAATAACTATTATTTATTGGGCATCTGCTTGTATGCCATACTCTGGGCTCTTTTGTGGCAGATACCTAGATTGGGTCTCAATTTCTATTTTATCCTCCTTCTATTTGGTAACTGTTGTTATTGACTTGGTGTTTAGTCACTAAATGCTAAAGGACATAAATCCTGAATATTCACTGGAAGGACTGATGCTGAAACTGAATATTTGCGAAGAACCAACTCACTGGAAAAGACCCTGATGCTGGGGAAGATTGAAGGCAGGAGGAGAAGGGGAGGACAAAGGATGAGATGATTGGATGGCATCACTGACTCAATGGACAGGAGTCTGAGCAAGCTTTGGGAGATGAAGGACAAGGAAGCCTGGTGTGCTGCAGTCCATGGGGTCACAAAGAGTCAGACACGACCGAGCGACTGAACACTAAGTCGCGTCCGACTCTGCAACCCCATGGACTGTAGCCACCAGGCTCCTCTGTTCATGGAATTTCCCTGGCAAGAATACTGGAGTGTGTTGCCATTTCCTTCTCCAGGGGCTTTTCCTGACCCAAGGATTGAACATGTGTCTCCTGCATTTGCAGGTGGATTCTTTACAGCTCAGCCTCCAGGGAAGCCCATATTTGATAACTAGAACGCTACAAACTACATTTCCCAAACTCCCTTACATCTTAGATTCTTGTTACAAACTAGGCTCCACAAATCTGGGGCATTCATGGGAAATTTGGAAGAGAGAGGCAAGCAAAGACTGTCCTCTTATTACTCTGATACTGGCAAGCATGTTCAGGGAGTGTTCACAGTGGCTGGACTCAAACTTCCAGCGTGGTGTCATCAGGTTCACAGCTGTGAGATGGCAATTACGTCAGCAGTTGTGGTTGAGGTGGCATCAGGAGCAGCTGCCTGACTCTGTTTCACAGTTGTTGTTCAGTTGCTCAATCATATCTGACTCTGTGAGCCCACAGACTGTAGCTGCCAGGGTCCTCTATCCTCCAGTATCTCCTAGCATCTACTCAAATTCATGTCCATTGAGTTAGTAATGCCCTCTAACCACCTCATCCTGTGCTGCCCCCTTCTAGTAATCGCCCTCTGCTCCTCCCCAGTAGCTTACTGGACATCTTCCAAGGGAGGCTCATCTTCTAATGTCATATCTTTTTTGCCTTTTCATACCCTTCATGGAGTTTTCCATGCACAAATACTGGAGTGGTTTGCCATTCCCTCCTCCAACGGACCACGTTTTGTCAGAATTCTTCACTACCACCCATCTATCTTGGGTGGCCCTGCACGACATGGATCATAGTTTCATTGGGTTATACAAGTCCTTCGCCACGACAATGCTGTGATACGTGAAGGGGCATAGTTGCAGTAGTGTGAAGTCAGTGACCTGTGGCATCCTCTTCTTTCCCTTGATTTCCCCTATATTAAACCCCTTTCTTCTTGAAACACCACGATTTCTGTTTTTTATACTGAACTCTGATGACACAGTCCATTTTTTTGTATATGGTCTCATTCAACGCTTACTCTGAAATGTCACTATTTCTATTCAGCAAATGGGGGAAATGAGCCTGAGAAAAGTAATTTTTTCCTAAGTCACAAAGTTGGTAGGTGAAGAAGTTGGGGATTTGAATTCAGATCACCTAACTCCAGAGCCTGTGCTCAGAAGCACTATATCTCTCAGCCTGTCTCAGATTCACATTCAACTTTAAACTTTTGATTTACCTTTGAACGCAAGTTTAAATCACGTAAAAACCTTACTGAAAGCTCAGCTAATTTCTCTTTCTACTCATCACTTCTGTATGCTTACAGACTTTGGACTGACTTAGAAGCAGAAATGCTGGTCTTGCAATATATTCGGCTTAGTCAAAATAAAGTAAGAAGTCTGCTCTCCTGGAAAGTCAAAGCAAGCTTCAAGTTTTAGTAAAATGATGTTTGAGATCTTAAAGAAATAAATTTTTACCAGTCATTGAAAAAACATGAAATGCATTTCTGATCATAACTAAGGAAAGAAAAAAAGCACCTGCAATCTTGATCATTATAATAACCAATTACCTAATCACAAAGAATACAAAGACAGTATCCATATTAGAAAAACATAGCATTACTGGTTAGGAGACTAATGTTCTATATGCACTGAGCTATGGAATCTCAACCTTCCCTCATAGCTCAGTCATATGCACTGAGCTATGGAATCTCAACCTTCCCTTGTAGCTCAGTCAATAAAGAATCTGCCTGCAATGCAGGAGACCTGGGTTCGAGTCCCGGGATGGGAAGATTCCCTGAGGAAGGAAATGGCAACCCACTCCAGTATTCTTGCCTGGAGAATCCCATGGACAGAGGAGCCTGGCAGACTACAGTCTGTGGGGTTGCAAGAATCAGACATGAGTTAGCGACTAAACTACTATGGAATCTCAGTGTATATAGTCACTTTCTTCTTTAGGCTACACACTTCTCATTGGTAAAAACAAGGGGGTTAGACTTCCTCAAAATCTAGAATCATGAAATGTTAGTGCACAGAAAGGGTTTACAGTGGGACTCTCAATTTTTGTCACCTTACAGCACATATAGAAAAGGCTAATTCTTGTGTGACACGCTGAAGTCGCAGCAGGAAGCCACTCAGAATCGAAGGAACTGCTCTGAGGCCTCTGAGGATCAACTTCTCAGCTCATTTGTGGGGAAGTCTAAACTTAGAGAACCACCGGTTCATCCTCATCAGTTTCCACATGGAGAAACTAAAGCAAATTTATAACAACCCAATAAGTTACAGTAAAGTATATATATGGTATCAATAGATTATCAGTTGTGATACTTGTATATTATTTAATAAGTTTTCCCCAGTTTGTTCCCCTTTAGTTCATTGTCTACACAGCAGCCAGGAACTTGCTTAAAACATACAGATTTGATCACGTCAGTGCCCACTTTCCCTTTCACTGTTTTTCGGATAAAGACCCATGCTCTTTATCACAATAAGAGAGCCCACTGGACCCCGCATGTTCCAACCTCTGTTTCTCCAGGGTCACCTCATGCTAGTCTCCCCACTGTACTTTATATTCCTTTTTCCCTCTCCTAAAACAGCCCAAGCACTTTCCTGCATCAGAGATTTAGAGTCTGGGGTCTCTTTTGCTTTCTTCCCCAGCTGACATGTAACTCATTTCCACAGTTCTCAGTTCAAATATCATTTCCTCAAGAAAACCTTCCCTAATCCCCTTCTACATCAGGTTCCCCTACTATTTCTCATCTTTTCTTTCACTGCACAGCACTGATAACAGTATGAACTTGCTCATCTCTTTTGTGATTATCTGAGTAATGCTTGCTGTTCTCATTAGACTCTGAGCTCTGAAAAGGGACAGTGTGTCTTTTGGTCTCTCCTCAGAGCCAACCACAGCATCATAGGGCCACTTAAAAAATCATTGTTACCAAGATCTGACACTCTCATTGGAGAAGGATGAAAAATTTTTCATGATGCCAGGACAAATGATTCAAGAATATGTTTCAATTAGATATTTATTTAATGAATAAATGTATGGTTTTGTTCAGGCTATAAGAAGGAGTCTTCCAACTCTAAGCTTTGAACTGATAAGGTTTTGTTCATCAAATTTCTTATGATGTAAAATACAGATATGGTGATACTTATTCTAATTAATGAACAGTATGTCCTTGCATGTCCTGGCGGCATACACATGAATATTTGCATGCTTTCAGTACAAATATTCTTAATTTTTGGATTATGGAACACATTGATATCTAATAAAAGCTTTGGATACTTTTTTCAAGAAAATGAATAATTCACAACATTTTTTACAAATAATGTGAAAATAATTCACAAACAATCTTATGCAGTCAGTCCATGGACTATCCCTATGAATAAATTTCAAGCACCTAAATACGGCATAAAATAATTATTTGATTTGATCCTTAGATACCTTTCCAAGCTCACCTGCCATTTTCTAATATTATTTAAAATTCTAATATATCACAATCAGCATGGTTTCCCAACATATACATCATTTCCCTTCCTAGGATGCCATCCTCATTTTTTCTTTTTAACATATCCTCCGATACTTGGATCAAAGCTTTTAGCTTCCAGGTGCCTCACCTGACTCATCTGCTGGGAAATAGGTTTCTCATAAGGGCTTTCATGACACCTGGTAAAAATCAGCATCCTAGCATTTACTTCCTGATATTAAAATTATAGTCTTTCCTGCTGCTGCTGCTAAGTCACTTCAGTCGTGTCCGACTCTGTGTGACCCCACAGATGGCAGCCCACCAGGCTCCCCCATCCTTGGGATTCTCCAGGCAAGAATACTGGAGTGGGTTGCCATTTCCTTCTCCAATGCATGAAAGAGAAAAGTGAAAGTGAAGTCGCTCAGTCTGTCCAACTGTTAGCGACCCCGTGGACTGCAGCCCACCAGGCTTGGGATTCTCCAGGCAAGAATACTGGAGTGGGTTGCCATTTCCTTCTCCAATGCATGAAAGAGAAAAGTGAAAGTGAAGTCGCTCAGTCTGTCCAACTGTTAGCGACCCCGTGGACTGCAGCCCACCAGGCTACTCCGTCCATTGGATTTTCCAGGCAAGAGTACTGGGGTGGGGTGCCATTGCCTTGGAGGACATTAAATTTTTTGAGTGTAGGCACCATGTCTGAAGCTGCTCAACCCTCTGCACCCCAGTGTTTGGAACAGTGAACAATACAAATAGGTCTTCAATACTTGTATGTTAATTTGAACTGTTGAAGAACCAAAATTAACAATGGAAGATGAGTCAAGAGTACCCATAAATAATATTCCTCCATTAAGAGGACAAGTTGGAATACTAACAAATAAACTGAACATCTACAGTGTATGTGTTGTGCATAGTCACTCAATCATGTCTGACTCTCTGCAACCCCATGGACTGTAGCCTATTGGGCTCCTTTCTCCATGGGGATTCTCCAGGCAAGAATACTGGAGTGGGTTGCCATGTCCTTCTTCTTCTATAATGTATAATCATCAACAAAGGCTGTTAACACAAAAGACATATAACAAAATTATTTGATCACAGAAAAATTAGTCTAAGCTATCAGCATCAGTATGGGTGTCTATCACAGAAATAACCAGGAGAACAATGGATTCTTTATTAAGATGGTTTGAAGGTAATATTCAGAAAATGTATCATTATGATGCCTTCATCAAAAGGTCCAATACCAGGCTCCTGCTACTGCTGTATAATGTTTTACAATTCTCACTGTCCCATGAATAGTAAGCAGCAGATTTCTGCTCTTGGGTGGTAATTGTACAGTAACAAAAAAGTTAATGTGCAACAGTAAAAAGGAGAACTTTGCACAGAGAGTTATGTACACTGATATTCCAAACAAATTACTTTTGCTGTTTTAAAGCTGGGTTACTCATTTACCCAGCAGATTATGAAATTCCACAGTTGATACCGAAGGGGATCAGTAGTTATCACTGGGAGGATGACCATTCATGACACAATAGACCATAAGCATAACGTAGAATGTGATGGAGAAGGATCCAATGAGATTGTCAATTCACGCATCTTCATTTCACTGACTCTGGAACTCCTCTCCATTTATTGGCTGTCATTAGTCAGTTATTGCAGCACAATGAGGGGTGGAGGCAAGGGACAGGTGCATTATCAGAAGATTACACGGAAGGACTATCTTTTAAGCCCTGCATCCCTGCTGAGAATTGATCTACTGATTTCCTCTCAGCCTCATTCCAGCCACCCCACCACCCCCACCCCCAACCCCGCCCCCCAC
>SJYX01016989.1:183261-231472 GCA_006410675.1 Oreotragus oreotragus
AAAAAAAAAAAAAAAAAGACTGAAAACCACCAAACAAGAGGGTGCTTACAACAAAGATGGAAGCCGTTATGTTTGTTGAATTAAAAAAAAAAAGACTGAATTATGTAGGAAGAAACATTTAGAGCCCTTAGAAACAAAACTGGCATCCAGCACAGTTGTGGACACATAGTGCAAAATATAAGCGATATGAACTAAAGTGGGGTGAAATGGGAGAGTGTGGTTGAGACAGGGAGAAGAGGGAAGAAGAAAGCAGAGAGAGAGAGAGAGAGAGAGAGAAAGACAGTATCTAGTATTATTGAGAGAAAAAAAAACCCCAATGCTGCACATTTGTCTCAAATAATAAATTGGTGGTTTTTCAAAGAATTGGCCATATTTTCTAAGGCAGACTTCCTAATGTATATCTATGTTATGAGATAGAAATTTGGATGATGCAATGCTGGGAGGGCACCTACACAGGCGTTCTGCAGAAATTAAGCAAAGACAAACATGCCATCAACAATCACATGTGAATTCACCAAGACTTCCACCAAAGCCCTGATGACAATGTAAGTAGCCTAAGGGTCGTGCTATTTATTTGAGGAATAAGTAATTTTATACTTTTCATCTAAAACTTAGGGGGACAACTTCATGAATAAAAATATAAAGATAAAACATAAGTAAATGTCTAATCATCCTAATTATCGATGGAGGCCAAATATTTTCTCTCCAGCTTAATTTTCTGCTCTTACCCACTATCCTATTGATAACTCTATAGAAGTAATACTTGCTACATTTAAGATTATAATACAATGGCGGTGAAGGCAGAAAGTGTAAATTCTGCACCCAGACTGCCTGGATTCAACTTCCATTCTGCTGTGTTCGAGCTGTACAACTTTAGGAAAGTTGCTTAACCCTTCTGTGCTTCAGCTACTCATCTGCAAATGAGGGAATAATAGTGACTTCATTGAGAGGTACGTAAGTTAAAGCATGTAACACACTTAGAACAACACGTGGCACATGCTAAGTACTCCCTAATGCTAGTTAATACTGCTGCCACCCAAATACATAAAAAACACAAAAGTAATCAGCAAATGACACAAAGGAGTTGATCCAAATAAATTTCACAACACAGCTGTCTTTTAAAATGAGTCACAAACATGACTCTACTGAATTCTTAACTATAATATATGACATAAGGATTTGTCCAAGATAAGATTTTTTTTAAGTAACTATAGTGGTTTGGATTTCATCTATACATGCGTTAAGAAAAGACTGTGTGACTTTGCTGTGGATAAGATACTTTCAAGATACTGTCTAGTTGCTACCTTTGTGGGTAAAGGAATGTTCAGCTTAAAGAAGCGAAAATAACTCCCATTATCATTCTTTCACAGAAAATTGCAGAATTATCACAGGAAAATACTTCCACAAAATTAGTATCTATGTGATAGGAAAGGTATTTGATTGAAGATTAAAGTCTTTTCAAGTTTCTTTAGAAGCTTTCTGTCACCTGAAAAATCTCAATGTATTTGTTCTGGAAAACATTTAGGCCTAAAATTTTCCTTCGGTTAGATTATTTCTGTTTCCTCTCTTGTTAAAATAAAAATGTCCATAACTATATAATGGGTAAAGAACAGTAGTGGGTTTAGCAGCTTTTACCCCGACACTAAAGTGGAAGTAGTAGTAATATTTTATGAATGAAAAAGAAGAGCAATTTGATTAGGTCAACAATGTTTTAGGCTCCTTTCTAGGCCCTCTCTAAGGACCTTCAGTTAGTCAAGTGAGAGTTACTTATTAACTCAGACCATGCTTAGTCATTGGCTAAAAAAAATGAAGGATCCTGTAGACCAAAGACAAGAGGTCAGGGTCACACTGCAGAGAGCAAAGGACAATGAATGGATGGTTACACCTTCCTCCTCTTTCTTTCAGTCAGGGAAATGAGGCAAGCAGGTAGCCTTCGGAGGTACTAATGTGAATGCAATATCATGTGTGCTAGTGAAGAGACACAAGCATCCCCAGTTTAAAAAGGGTGCTTTGTCTCCCTCCCTTGAGACCAGGATCAGAGCCGTGAACCCCCATGAGCGCTGGGTTTGGTACCTTTTTTCTTTACAGGATGACTATACACATAGCAGACACCATCCCAGTGCAGTTCTGATGCTATTCTGGAAGTTTGTTTGTTTGTTTGTTTGTTTTACTTTAGCATTACTGAAATAAGAGCACCAGTGAGCATATCTATTTATTAGTTTTAAATAATATTTAACTCAGAGAGGCTATGGGGAAGGCAATGGCACCCCACCCCAGTACTCTTGCCTGGAAAATCCAATGGACTGAGTAGCCTGGTGGGCTGCAGTCCATGTGGTCGCTAACAGTCAGACAGACTGAGCGACTTCACTTTCACTTTTCTCTTTCATGCACTGGAGAAGGAAATGGCAACCCACTCCAGTGTTCTTGCCTGGAGAATCCCAGGGATGGGGGAGCCTGGTGGGCTGCCATCTATGGGGTCACACAGAGTCGGACACGACTGAAGTGACTTAGCAGCAGCAGCAGAGAGGCTAAATATTAGTTTAGCTCCACATTTTAATTCCACATTTCTATCACTAGAGGATTATACTTGATGATAATATAACCTCATCAAATCTAGAGTATATAATTCTGGGATGAGTCAGTCTTTTAACTTCTAGTTTGTGACTTTGGGTCCCTTCATAATTCTTAACCACCTTCATTTGATCATAAACTGTCTATTTTAAGCCCACAAGTATTTTTTGTACTTTATAAGAAAATGGCTAAGAATAACAAATTTAAGAGCAAGAGAACAATTCATTCCACTTGGATACTTATTACCGAAAAAGAAAAAATGTCATTTGGTGAACAGGTTGGGTTGCACTAGTGGACAAATGGTTGCTGGTCTCTCTCTGGATTACAAGTGCCCTTGCCAACCTCTTCACGTCTCCATTCTGGTAAATGACCAAGAATTGACCATACCCACTTTGTCAGCATAAGTGAAGATCATCGTGATGAAGGGCTACAAATTAGAGACAAGCACCACTCAGTGGGAATGGAAGGAACTTTTTGTTTTACTTGTTTTTAATAAAGAATTGGCAGGCTAAAGTTTTGCTTGTCTAGATAAAATGTGTATTTTTACTCCCTCACTATTAGCATCTAGCTTTGGCCTCTCAAACCTCAGCTGAAAAAGGAATCATCCATGAGTTTCATCTTATTGCTAGGTGATAGCGGAGAAGGCAATGGCACCCCACTCCAGTACTCTTGCCTGGAAAATCCCATGGACAGAGGAGCCTGGTAGGCTGCAGTCCACGGGGTTGCTAGGAGTCGGACACTACTGAGCGACTTCACTTTTACTTTTCACTTTTATGCATTGGAGAAGGAAATGGCAACCCACTCCAGTGTTCTTGCCTGGAGAATCCCAGGGACGGGGGAGCCTGGTGGGCTGCCGTCTCTGGAGTTGCACAGAGTCGGACACGACTGAAGTGACTTAGCAGCAGCAGCAGCTAGGTGATAGACAACAGAGTTTATACAATTAGACAAGAAGCTGGAAAACAAAAAACCAAGAGGACCAGGTTTAGCTGCTATGGCACTGAGGTTAGCTAGCACTTAGGTACTGACTTGGACTGCCTGCAAAGGAATATAATCTGATACTCAGTCACAAAGGGCTACACTAAAAAAGAAAGGCTTCTTTTATTAATATTTAAAAACATATTTGAAACCAGCTCTGTATATGCTTTGTACTTGGTGAAAATAGAATTAAGTGGTTTCTGATAGTGAAACTATACTTAGAGCTTTAATTTAACTGGGGATATTGTTTGTGAAAGAGCTGAACAGGCCTGACACTTAATGGGCACAACATAAAATTTATAGCTTTCTCATTGACTCTGATATATTTATTTCCCAATAGTCAAATGTAATGGTAAGGATTATGATAATAATGATACATATAATAACAACTATTGTTATTATCTTTATTGAATATTTCCTATTCTTATTGATTTATGTATATTAACTAATTTATTTCTTATAACTACCCTTGGAGATGTGTCATTATGTTCATCTTAAAGGTGAGGGGACTGACACACAATATTTTAAGCAACTTGATTAACAGCTAGTAAGTGGCAGAGTGGACTTTAAATAATAGATCATTAGAAAAGACCCTGATGCTGGGAAAGATTGAAGGCAGGAAGAGAAGGGGACAACAGAGGATGAGATGGTTGGGTGGCATCACTGACTCAATGGACGTGAGTTTGAGCAAGCTCCAGGAGTTGGTAATGGACAGGGAGGTCTGGCGTGCTGCAGTCCATGGGGTCGCAAAGAGTTGGACACGACTGAGGGACTGAACTGAACTGATGTGTGTGTGTGTATAACAATTACTGTGCTATACATCTGAAACTAACACAAGATTGTAAATCATCTATACTTCAGTTAAACAAATATTTTAGACTGCTAAGTCCTTAAGACTTCTTACTAGATGCTTAGAGTATGTGTTTCCATTACTCCTATTATCTATTCATGTAAACTCTGCTGCCTGGTTACAAGTTTTTACCTGCTTTGCCAGGTCATTGCCCTATTCAAAAACCTTTGATTGCTTCCAGCTTTCTAGAGACTAAGTAGCCACTTTGTGTCATACAAACCAGCAAGCTACCATCCCCTATATATGGAAATGATAGTCATTTTTACGCCCACATCTATATCATCACACTTGACCCTAAGTATTGTGAGTGAAGGGAGACAGACAAAGCCAAACATTGTATGATATCACTTTCATGTGAAATCTTTAAAACAAACAAACAAAAAAAGGGTACAGATGAACTTATCCACAAAACAGAAATAGATATACAGATATAGAAAACAAATTTACGGTCACCAGGGGTAAGGGTGGGGAGGGATAATTTGGGAGATTGGAACTGACATATATATACTGCTGTATAAATTACATAACTAATAAGAACCTACTGTAAAACTCTACTCAATACTCTGTGATGGCCTATAAGGGAAAAGAATCTAAAAAAGAATGGATATATGTATAACTGATACACTTTGCTGTTCACCTGAATCTAACACAACATTGTAAATCAACTATACTCCAATAAAAATTTAAAACTAAAAAAAGACTATACCTTTCCATCCAATTAGAAAGGCTTTTTGTTCTTTGTTTTTGTATCTACAGAAAATGCAACCACATTTTGCCTGTACCTGTAGCAGACTGCTTCCACCACTGTGCCCTTGGTATGTCATAACAATAAAGTGAGTTCTGAGTAAAGCTGTGCTGTTCTGTAATAAGTCACTTTGGCCACGTTCAACTCTTTGTGACCCATGGACTATAGCCTGAGAGGCTCCTCTGTCTATTGGATTCTCCAGGCAAGAATACCGGATCGGGTTGCTATGCACTCCTCCAGGGAATCTTCTCAACCCAGGGATCAAACACACATCTCTTACATCTCCTTCATTGGCAGGTTTGTTCTTTACCACTAGCACCACCTAGGAAGCCCTTTGAGTAAAGCTAAATTTATCCAATTGAAGAGACAGGCCGTTATTCTGTGACTAAATGTTGTTGGCAATTAAATATCCTTTCAAAACAAAATGATGGTGATGATGAGAAACAATTTTTTTTTTTAATCTTCATTTGGTGAATATTTAAAGTTGATTGTTAGACCTATCCTCAATTCAGGCTTTGTTACTGTTCATTGCTTGGTTTATTTTTGCAAATGTCCCTAAGTCTATGAAATCCCATGTCTGAGAACAACTAACCAAGACAGCAACTTGACTTAGCAGAGTAAGGGCATGCAGTGACATTTGGCCTAGGGCAGTGGTTCTCAAAGTGTGGGCATGAGATGGCATGCGGGCATCAGGGTTAACTGGGAACTCTTTAGAAGTGCAAACCTACTGAATCAGAAGCTCTGGAGAGGAGATCAGTCATCTCTGTGTTTAAAAAGGCCTCCAGTGGATTCTGCTGCTGATAAAGGTTGCAGACTTTATCAAAGTTGACTGAACTTTCCGAGTAGGTAGGGAAGATGAGAAAGTGCTGAGACAAAATATCTGGAGGTTTTTAAATGCCCCTCTAAGGTCATTTTTTAGTCCAATAATTCTTCAACTAGTTTATTTTGTAGGGATTTGCCATGGTTATTGACTAATCAATCTTTACAAGAAGAATTAGTTGAGATTTATTTCCTAGAGTCTACAGTGAACGTTTTTGTAAGTGCCCATTCAAAATGGGATGTGGGGGGCGGGGTTAGTGCTCAGTGGTGCCTGACTCTCGCAATCCCATGGAGTGTGGCCTGCCAGGCTCCTCTGTCCACAGGATTTCCCAGGCAAGAATACTGGAGTGGGCAGCCATTCCCTTTCCCAGGGGATCTTCATGACCCAGGGACTGAACTGAGTCTTCTGCATTGCACTACAGACATTCTTTACCATCTGAGCCACCAGAGAAGCCCCAAGATAGGATGCTGCTAAGTCGCTTCAGTCGTGTCCGACTCTGTGCAACCCCATAGACGGCAGCCCACCAGGCTCCCCCGTCCCTGGGATTCTCCAGGCAAGAACACTGGAGTGGGTTGCCATTTCCTTCTCCAGTGTATGAAACTGAAAGGTGAAAGTGAAGTCGCTCAGTCGTGTCCAACTCTTAGCGACCCCATGGACTGCAGCCCACCAGGCTCCTCCGTCCATAGGATTTTCCAGGCAA
Organism: Oreotragus oreotragus; assembly: GCA_006410675.1. Lineage (NCBI taxonomy): Eukaryota > Metazoa > Chordata > Mammalia > Artiodactyla > Bovidae > Oreotragus > Oreotragus oreotragus. The sequence goes on from SJYX01016989.1 coordinate 189,923, forward strand.
GAGTACTGGAGTGGGGTGCCATAAATGATACTAAATATAGACCGCAAGTGACTAGGCTTGTTACTTCTCAGGGTGAGAAGACAGTTGATCTAAGAAAGTTGGAGCTGAAGCTGTCATTGAGTGACTGAAGGATCTAGGGACCTGTGAACTCACTTTATGTAATGTCATTTCAGTCATTAGAATGACTGCATAGTTATTACAGTATTAATGTCTATAGAAATTTCCATGATGTAAGCAGGTATTATGACTGTTTATGATAAATTATGCCAGCATTCCACTACTGTCTTGAATAATTAAAGTCCCACCTAAGCTAAATGAGGGAAATACTAGAGATCACTGATCCCTGAGAGAGTGTGAAACTGAGGTGAAAGTAATCAAAGTCACCCAGCAAGGAACATGAGCTCCACATGGGGCAGGATACAGAGGGAACCTGAACTTGTTCCTTATAGATTCTCTTACCAGAGAAAATAACCAATTCTGATGAAATAATAACTAACCATAAACAATTACAATTTGATAGCCTAATGCTTCTTATGGTTTCAGGATTTTTTAAGATTAATGTAGAAACTTTTAAAATATTGTTTGAGAAGGAAGAAAACTCGATGCAAACCATCAGCTCTCCACACACACATATTTCAGGTTTGACCTGTATACACAGTCAGCAATAAAGGATGCTGGCAGCAGACTTGCCTGACAATTGGAAGTGGAGGGAAAGGTGGGATGTGGCCTTGACAGTGGGGCTCACCCTCATCAGGCTGTGCCTTTACAGCCATGTGAAGACAGAGAAAGGAGGTGCACTGACCCCATTCATGACACATTCCTCCAATTCCCGGCTGTGTTGACTCAATAGACGTTGACTAAAAGCGTGCAGTATGCTACGCCAGGCAGGATCTAGAGACAAAAGCCTATGAGAGATCAGGGCCCTCAAGGCACCTACACAACTACAGGGTAAGATGTGACTTGGTTCCCGGCACACCCTGAGCCACATGCCCAGGCTAATTTGTGAGTGCAGATGTGAAGGGTCTGAGGAGGACTGTTTTCAGCTGTGAGCGATCTGGGGCCTCTGTCTTTGTTAGCCTTAGCATGAATCAGTGCTTACACATATACACACATACATCCCAGGTTTCTAGTTACTCCCTGGGAGTGCATTATGGCAGCTTCGACATTGAGCCTTCCCCCCAAATCCAGGTCCTCAGTCAGGTCATGGCTGTCTCCCTTCCTGAGGAGCCAAAGATTCCCTCAGAGACTGGGATTTCCGTGGAAGTATAACAAGCCTTGGCTGCAGCTGCATCCATTGACAGAGGCTATGTTGTTATCGTTTAGTCACTAAGTCGTGTCCGACTCTGTGACCCCATGGACTGTAACCCACATCAGGCCCCTCTGTCCATGGGATTTCCCAGGCAAGAATACTGGAGTGGGTTGCCATCACTTTCTCTAGGGGATCTTCCTGACCCAGGGATCAAACCTGTATGTCCTGCTTTGGCAGGCAGATTCTTTGCCACTGAGTCACCTGGGAAGTAGATAAGACTATAGATCACCTCAAATTTCAGAGGTTGTTCCTATTTCTGATTCTCACTGAGTTTTCAAAGCAAATTAACCCCTTTGTTGACCTACCCACAGGGTCTAGGTTTCTCTCAAAAGGAGGATCATGACCAACTTTTTCCAAAAAGTTTGAAGGGCAGTGGTTCCCAAATGTTCATTTAATTATTAACTACATCAAAATCATCTACAACATAAGAAAAATGCATTTATAGGAAATGGATCCAAGATTCACTTACCCAGAACCTTCTAAGATGGAGCTCCTAGTGCGTGTGGTTTTAAAAATTCCACAGGCGATTTTGATGTGCCTTGAGCTGGGAACCATTGCACTAGGGCAGTGGTTCTCAGCCTTTAGGGGAATCACAAGGAGGGCCTGTTAGAGTATAGATTCCTGGGCTTGATCTCCAGAATTGCTGAGTCAGCAGGTCTACACTGGGGCTGGAGCATTTAAGTCCCACTAAGTCCTCAAATGATGGAGATGCTGCTGGTCAGAGATGAAGCTTGAGAACTACCATACTAGAGGAGGGCAGCAGCCAAGCCTACTGGAGACCTGGTCCCTGGCTGAATACCCCTATTACCCTGTTGACCTCCTATGGCAGACACTGCTCTTCACCCCCTCCCTTTATGCATTCTAGCCAAAACTTGATTTTTCTGGAGGTAATGCTCTCAACTAATAGAACTACATTGATCAGCTTCCCGTGAAGAAGGGGGTGGCTGTGGGACTAAATTCCAGCAAACAAATCTTAAGCAGAAGTTGTTGAGTGGGGCTTCTGGAAAAGCATATTAAAGCTGGTGGGGAGGAGGGTGATGGCTGAGCTGGCATTTTCCACCTTTTGCCCCTTGCTTTTCCTCTTTTTCAAGCCTGGAACACAGAAATGATGATTGTAGTTCCCACAACATCAAGTTAAGAAAGCTCCCTGACAATTTAACACAGTAACATTTCTGCAGCAGTGTGAACAGTCACATTAAGTAGGTTATACGAAAATTATATCTGTGGGTTTCACAAACATGGGGTATGAAGGGTGGACTACATTTTATATAAGGGGCTTGATCACCCACAGATTTTGGCATCCACAGGGGTCCTGGAAACAACCTACACAGATATTGAGGGAAAGGGAAAAGGGAAAGTTGCTCAGTTGTGTCCAACTCTTTGCGACCCTATGGACTATACAGTCCATGGAATTCTCCAGGCCAGAATACTGGAGTGGGTAGTATTTCCCTTCTCCAGGGGATCTTCCCAACCCAGGGATTGAATCCAGGTCTCCAACACTGCAGGCAGATTCTTTACCAGCTGAGCCACAAGGGAAGCCCAAGAATACTAGAATGGGTAGCCTACCCCTTCTCCAGAGGATCTTCCTGACCCAGGAATCCAACTGGGGTCTCCTGCATTGCAGGTGGATTCTTTACCAACTGAGCTATCAGGGAAGCCCTAAAAAGTAGTGAAGACAAAAGTTGCTCAGTTGTGTCCGACTCTTTGCAACTCCATGTCAATAGAATTCTCCAGGCCAGAATACCGGAGTAGGTAGCTGTTCCCTTCTCCAGGGGATCTTCCCAACCCAGGGATCAAACCCAGGTAGGATGTCATATATAAGATCAGGTTAGGCTCTGCCACCAAACTTACGAAAAAAAAAAAAACCTTGGTCTCAGAAATGCTGGTATCACAAAGATGGTAGTTTCTGTACCAGCATCTTCTCTTGGAGCTAATCTTGTTTCATTCCCTCAGGTTATCTGTCATATCTGCTAGTGTCTGTGGTTGTCACGTCTACACTCTGCACCGCCCCCCCCAAAAGTCTTTCGAAGCTCTTGCTTGTGGCTATTTCCACTGTAGTGGCCATTCAGGCTACCAGAATCTGTTCCTGAATTATCTTAATAGCCTTCTCCCTAGGGGGTCTGTCTCCCTCCAGATTGATTTCCCCAACTCCGCTTTGATTTGCTCTCCACGCTGTAGCCACAGTGGCCCCTATGACACAGAAATGCTTGTGCTAATCCCCTGCGTAAAACATATATTTGGATTTCTGTTGCCCTCCGGATAAAGTTCAGATGTCTTAATAGGACATTACAAGCCCCTTGTTGATTTTTCAACCCTTATCTCTTGTCTTTTTCCATGTCAAGGTCAAAGCCCCTGCCTTACTAAACTATTTTTAGATCTCTTAGAGAAAGCTATTTGCTCTTGTCTTTGTACAAGTTGTTCCCTCTTGGACAATGTACTAGTAAAAATCATAACTCTTCCTTCAAGATAGAAACTAAAGCTAAATTATGAGTGTTAGTGTGTGCAGAGGCCTACACTAATCACAGCCAAAAAATTCAGGCCTGTCCAATCATCTTATTTACCCTCTACCTATGTTTATTTCTGGTTAATGCTTGATTCTTTTTCTTCTAGAATGTTCTAGGAGAAGCAATGAAGAAATAACTACCAAATAACAACCAAATTCAGGCTTGTTTTGATTGACTATTCATACATACAATGAAATATTTAATGTATTTCTTAAATTTTCATTTTATACCTACAGAAGTGATATAACCAAGTGATAGAACATTTGGGAAAAAAAAAACACAGAGAAAAGATCCATATTTTCATCATTCTATAAAACAATTACTATGATTTTTGTCGCCTAGAAGTAAGCTCCCTGAGGGCAAGAGCTACACTTTTACTGCTATTTACTGCTTTTACCCTATTTACTGCTGTGTCCCCAGTGCTGTGTTTTAGTTTTGTTAAAAATATAAATATCTGGATGAATGACTGATACATCATTTTGGTGTATAGAATTCAATATTCAAACATATATGAATTTTCTACTATACACCTATTAGTCAAATTTGAGAATTTCAATTACAATACACTTTACAGTAAAGTGTTGAAGATAATCAGAGAAAGATGGACCTGAGGACAGACTACAGTAGTAAAGGAAAGGCAGAGGAATATACTTTTTCAATAAAGCTTTGGGAGAGATAAAGCAAGGAGAAAATCAAGCTCACCCTCAGAAGTATTTGTATCATCAATGACACGGGTAGGAGGAGGACTAACACTGAAGGCAGGGGAGACACAAAGAATCACAAAACAAAAAGGCATCATGCATTTTCATGGACAGAGTCAACAGATGACACTGCATACAGAATATATGCCATCTCATCAAATAAAAATGTCAGTATCTGGTATGGACTGTAGGTGAAAGCCATCCAGAGAGGTTTCTGAGGAGCAAAGGGAATGAATGGATCAATTAAATAACAATCTGTCCTTATTACCTTCAAAGGTGTCAACGTCATAAAAGTCAAGGAAAATCTGAAAACTGTTCTAGACTGTAAGAAACTAAAGAGAAAACTAAATGCAATGCAAGATTCTGACCTGAACACTTTCCATTTATTATTTATTGGATCCATTTAATATTGACTGGAAAACTCAGAGTTTAAAGATTCCATAGAAGTAATGTATCAACATTAATTTCCTAATGTAGATGCTTGTGTTATGGTTATGATACATCATTTTGGAGAAAAGGAGAAGAGGAAACATATACCCATTTGAATGCAAAGTTCCAGAGAATAGCAAGGAAACATAAAGCCTTCCTCAGTGATCAATGCAAAGAAATAGAGGAAAACAACAGAATAGGAAAGACTAGAAATCTCTTCTTGAAAATTAGAGATACCAGGGGAATATTTCATGCAAAGATGGGCACAATAAAGGACAGAAACGGTATGGACCTATTAGAAGCAGAAGATATTAAGAAGAGGTGGCAAGAATACACAGAAGAGTTATACAAAAAAGATCTTCATGATCCAGATAACCACAATGGTATGATCACTCACCTAGAGCCAGATATCCTGGAATGTGAAGTCAAGTAGGTCTTAGGAAGCATCACTACGAACAAAGCTAGTTGGAGGTGATGGAATTCCAGTTGAGTTATTTCAAACCCTAAAAGATGATGCTGTGAAAGTGCTGCACTTAATATGCCAGCAAATCTGGAAAACTCAGCAGTGGCCACAGGACTGGAAAAGGTCAGTTTTCATTCCAATCCCAAAAAAAGTGAAAATGAAAGTCGCTCAGTCATGTCCGACTCTTTGTGACCCCATGGACTATACAGTCCATAGAATTCTCTAGGCCAGAATACTGGAGTGGGTAGCCTTTCTCTTCTCCAGGGGATCTTCCCAACCCAGGGATCGAACCCAGGTCTCCCACATTGCAGGTGGATTCTTTACCAGCTGAGCCACATGGAAAGCCCAAAAAAAGACAATGCCAAAGAATGTTCAAATTATTGCACAATTGCACTCATCTCACATGCTAGCAAAGTAACGCTCAAAATTATCCAAGCCAGGCTTCAACAGTATGTGAACCGTGAACTTACAGATGTTCAAGCTGGATTTAGAAAAGGCAGAAGAACCAGAGATCAAACTGCCAACATATGCTGGATCATCGAAATAGCAAGAGAGTTTCAGAAAAACATCTACTTTATTGATTACACCAAAGCCTTTGACTGTGTGGATCACAACAAACTGTGGAAAATTCTTCAAGAGATGGGAATACCAGACCACCTTACCTGCCTCTTGAGAAATCTGTATGCAGGTCAAGAACCAACAGTTATAACTGGACATGGAACAACAGTTATAACTGGACATGGAACAACAGACTGGTTCCAAATCGGGAAAGGAGTTTGTCAAGTCTGTATATTGTTTACCCTGCTAATTTAACTTACATGCAGAGTACATCATGCAAAGTGCTGGGCAGATGAAGCTCAAGCTGGAATCAAGATTGCTGGGATAAATATCAATAACCTCAGATATGCAGATAAGGCCGCCCTTATGGCAGAAAGTGAAGAACTAAAGAGCCCCTTGATGAAACTGAAAGAAGAGAGTGAAAAAGCTGGCTTAAAACTCAGCATTCAGAAAGCTAAGATCATGGCATCCAGTCCTATCACTTCATGGCAAATAGATGGGGAAACAATGGAGACAGTGACAGACTTTATTTTTGGGAGATCCAAAATCACTTCAGATGGTGACTGCAGCCATGAAATTAAAAAATGCTTGATCCTTGGAAGAAAAGCTATGATCAAACTAGACAGCATATTAAAAAATAGAGACATTACTTTGCCAACAAAGGTCCATCTAATCAAAGCTATGGTTTTTTCAGTAGTCCAGTATGGATGTGAGAGTTGGACTATAAAGAAAGCTGAGCAGTGAAGAACTGATGCTTGAGAGTCCCTTGGACTGCAAGGAGATCAAACCAGTCAATCCTAAAGGAAATCAGGATGATTTTTCATTGGAAGGACTGATGCTAAAGCTGAAACTCCAATACTTTGGCCACCTGATGTAGAGAACTGACTCATTAGAAAAGATCCTAATGCTGGGAAAGATTGAAGGCAGGAGGAGAAGTGGATGACAGAGGATGAGATGGTTGGACAGCATCACCAACTCAATGGACATGAGTTTGAGCAAGCTCCATGAGTTGGTGATGGACAGGAAAGCCTAGTGTCCTGCAGTCCTTGGGGCCATAAAGAATTGGACATGACCAAACGACTGAACTGAACTGATAAGACTATGTAGGAAAATATTCCTTTATGTTAAAAAATACACACTAAAATATTCAGAAAAATGGGACATTATGTTGGCAACTTAATCCCAGACATCTATTTTTTAAAAATTTTGTATACTAAGCCTGAAATTACTTTTTTTTTAAATTAGAATCTTGAAAGTTGGGTCTTGACATCAGTACTTATAAACTGCCCAGGTGATCCTAACATACAACCAAGGCTAGAAACCACTACTGTAGAGTCTGCATTATCAACATTAAAGAAAAAAGGTTAGAGATTAGTACATGAACTATAATTTATTTAACCAAGCTATTTCATTTTTTCTTTCAAAAATGACTTAGAAAAGAGTTTCACTAGGCCAGACAAGACAGAATCTCTTCCCTACAAGTACCAAGTCTCATGGGAAATAATCTATAAGCAAAATAAGTGCTGAAATAATATAATTGTTATCATCTGTTCAATAAGTAACATGTGTTAGATACTATGCTATCTGATAGGTCCAACACTGCTATTATCTTCCTTTTACAGAATGAGGAATCCTAGGCACAATGAATTGAGTAATTTTCCCTAGACTCTAGGGCCTAGAGCACAGATCTATGTTGATTCTTGACCACACTGATGTATTAGAGGAAAGGAAAGTGCTATGAAAACACACAGATGGACCTTTACTGCAGACTACAGGCATCAAGGAAGCTTAGTCAGAGGAAGAACATCAATGTATCTTTAGATATGCACTCTATTTTCAATTTAATTACCAAAAATACTTCTCTTTATTTTATTATTATTGTTTTTTGCCACTTGCAGGACCTTAGTTCCCTGACCAGGGATTGAATCCAGGCCCTAGTAGTAAAACAACCGAGTCTTAACCACTGGGCAACCAGAGAGTTCCCTCATATCACTTTTTTAAAAATTTCTTTAATTTAAACTTTTTATTTTGTATTGGGCTATAGCCGATTAACAATACTGTGATAGTTTCAGGTGAATGGCAAAGGGACTCTGCCATACATATACATGTATCCATTCTCCCCCAAACTCCTCTCCCATCTGGGCTGCCACATAACAGTGAGCAGAGTTCCATGTACCACAAAAGTTCTTAAATGAACTTCCCATTTAGGAGCTGTGCTGCTATCTCTCCCCTTTGGTGAGATTCTAAGTAGAATTCTGGGACAAAGTATATGAAAAAATCCCGTGGCTTTCAATACCTATTACCACATAGCTGTCACCAGCAATATAAGGGTATCAATATTACTGTAGCCTTACCAGAAGTGGGCACTGATACTTTAAAACTTCTTTGGCCCTAGTAGAAAACTACTGTTTCTTTATTACAAGCTAAGCTAAACATTTTCAATGAATGTTTTCTTTAAAGCATAAGTTTAATATCTTCATAATTACTACCAATAGTCTCTGTGCACGGCACCAGCAAAATAACATCTTAGAATGTCTCATACTAAAATGAGGCTGTCATTTTTCCCTATAACCACAAAAGTGGCTGTGTCACAATAGCAGCATTCAATGACATCAGATTTTTACACTCACGCTAAGATCCTTGACCTCTAAGACTTACTGTAAACTCAATGACAGAAAAAAAAATGTCTTGTTTGATTTTGAAATCCTATTTTAATGTCAGCAAGTTAAAATGCACTCTATAATTCTTTGCTGTAGGAATAACTAAATAAGATAATGGATAGTGACAAAATATAAATTGACACCATATTTTCTGAGCTTCACACACATGACACAGATAAATTTAGCTCAGTAAACATCACATGAGAAAAAGGAGAAGTAGATTGTTCCTTCTTTCCATATAACTAGGGCACCCGTGATTCCAGTGTGCCAAGGACAGTTCTTATTTATACCTTTTGTTCTCACATCTTATCTGCTTAATTCTGGATTGGGCAACACATTTTATGGTCACTCTACATCAAAAGGATATTCCTTTCATGAATAGTAGATCTAAGTGCAAAGGAAAGCTCCTGTCCAGAGAGCTTGTCTTTGTGTCACTTTGAATTTCATTTTAAAAACCTATAAGTAGATAATTCTCTGGGCCTCATGGTTTTTTTTTCCCCCTTAAATAATATCCCCTTAAATAATATTTTACCACTTAAAGCTAAGTAACAACCTCCAAATAATCACTAACTAACAGAATATCCCCTGATGGTATCAGCACTCTTTATTCCATTTTGTTGATAAGAGAAGTGATAAATGGGAAGAAAAAGTGACTTATTCCAGGGCACATCAAGTATGAATTATCAGCAAGGTGAAAGGAGGCTATTGGAGCTCCAATCTCTGGTTTTTGATTAATTCTCTGAACCACACAGCCATTAATCTGCAATTAGATCTCCTGTGTAGTTTGGTTTGAGATTTTAATTACTTAGTAAATGGCTTTGTAAACTGCAGGCCGTAATAACCTATTTCAAATTATATGAGCAAAATCACAAGCATACCTTGGATAATATTTTTTAATGGGCATAATATTCATGGTTAATAATATTTCAATTTCACTGAACAACAGTCTGAATCCAAGCCTAATCTATAGTTCTAAGTTATCAGAAGGCAAAAGGAATATTTATAAAATATGTGAAGTATAGAGTAAATAGTTAATACTTTGGGTAATTAAAAATAAAATTGTTACAGTTTTACATTTCAGAAGTATGTATGTCTACACTTCATTCTACAGCACAGTTTGGATAAGATTTTAGCAGATTAACATCCCAGATTATAACAGTCTTAATGGAGCTAGCAAAGTCATTCTTTATAGCAACTAAAACAAAAACTCATAGAAATAAATATAATACACTATGTCTAAGACCCATATATAAAAGAGGCATACCATATGTGCATTTGATGAACTATTATTATACTTTGTCACACCCAGATTAATTTATAAACATATTGTAAAGTCAGTCAAGGTCCCATTGGCATCTTGTGAGGGTGGGATTAGAAACTGGTAAACTCACATAAAGTTCATTTAGAGGAATAAATTTCAGAGAATAAAAAAGAAAACATTTTAAAAGTATAAATAAACTACAGCAATAAAAAATAGTATTTTTCTGGCACAGACCAATGGAATAAAATGCAAAGCTAAGAAACAGGCACAGGTGCATAAATTATTCAATAAATGAAAAATAACAATGAAAGAACAGAAGGATTTAAAAAGCAATGTTATGACAGCTGACTCGATCCACACCTCACATCATTCAGCAAACAAATTTCAGGTGAGATGAGTATCTCAGTGTATGAAAGCAAAAAGAAAATATTTGGGAAGGCTTTTCTACATATTATACAGAAATTATTATAATATTAGTACAATAATAATAAATTATAATATTAATAATATTTAATATTAAATACTTAACATTAAATAATAAATTAAACATTATAATAAATTATAATATTATTATTCGTGTAAAGTTATTCTACATGAATTCAAAGATAAAAAGACTGATAGATTTGATATAAAACATACCAGTGAAATAAATATTAAGGATAGCAATCAGTTTTCTGCCATTCAGGCTATAATCACTTAAATTCAACATTTGTCTTTTAATTTCATTTAGCGCCTTGACACAAAAAAATTTTTTAAACTATAAGAAGGTAAAAATACCAATCTCTTCTTTAAGGTCTCTTTCCTTTTAGCTGTGAAATGGTTTTCTTAACCCCAAACCAGAACAATTTTCACTTCATTTTCTTGTAATTTTTTTCATTGTTTCTTATGGTAATTAAACAAATGAGAAGTCAAAATACAGCTTTCCTTTCTATTATTTGTTTGATGTGAGGATGTTAATTAACTTCTCTGACATGGTAATGTCAGCCTGTTACAGTTACTGTTAAGATTAAAATACTTTCTATAAAACATTTATCATATTTATTACAGAACCTATTACAAACAGCATCCTACAACTTGGTCTTTTAACGCTGTAGTCTGAAGTTATCAGATGGCCAAAGAACATTGTAATCCGAGAGTACTAAAAGGTTCCTTATACACTAGAACCGCTGAGATTATTTATGAGCTTGAAATATAAATAGGATATTTACTCTTCTTCATCTTACCTCTAATAGACCATCCTCTGGCAGATCTGTACAGTGGACAGCATTCTGGATCTTAGTTTTACCAAAGATTGCTCGGAGGGTTCCAGGGCGTAAATGTCGGGCAATTTCCTATTAAAAACATACTCATATATAGATTAAAGTCAGTCATGTAGTGTTAATTAAAAAAAAGCCACCAGCTATATGAAACACCTGAATTATTCATTAGTGAGATACATGTATATGTTACTGGTAATGATTTTTCCTAGAAACAGCATGAATGCATGAAAACTGAGCAATGAGCATTCTCAGTTGACTCACAAAGCTTTCACCTGACCCGGTGTAACGTCCACTGTAATCTATGTTGAAGGCAACAACAATTACATCTCTTCTTATCAACAGATTATGGGAGTCACATAAAATTTGAACCCAGTTCATAAAATACAAGTGAGAGACTTGTATTTTATAAAGACAATAGAGATCCTAACGACNTAACGTCCACTGTAATCTATGTTGAAGGCAACAACAATTACATCTCTTCTTATCAACAGATTATGGGAGTCACATAAAATTTGAACCCAGTTCATAAAATACAAGTGAGAGACTTGTATTTTATAAAGACAATAGAGATCCTAACGACTTAATTTAAAATGAACTAGTCTGACAGCATTGATTTCAAAAGGTTTTTTTTTTAATGTAACAGTTGTATCAGTTTAGTGCTACCTCACACTTAGGGGAAAAAAGTTACAAATAACTCATAAAATTGTGGGTAAAAGAAATGAGGTTACAAAAACTGAAGATGTGGGAATATCAGTGATATACTTAATAGTCTTTGTTTTTCTAAGTTAAAGATTTTCTAAAACCCTATTTTAATTTTGAAATATATTGTACATGCAAAAAAGGCATTGACTGCACATGAATGTTTAGGAATAATAATGAAACAAATACCTGTGTACACACCATTGAGCAGAATTAAAATAATATTAAAATAACTTCCAACACTCCCTGTGTGACCCTTCCTCATTCCATCTACTCCTGTCTCCATCCAGAGGTTACAATTATTACCCCGTTACTTTTCAAGGCATTGTTTTTCATATTTGTCCATGTAAATATGTGTAGCTGTAACTCATTTTTGTTACCATATATATTCCAATGTATGACTGTTTAGCTGCTAAATTTGTATCTGACTATTTTATGACCCCATGGGCTATAGCTCATCAGGGTCCTCTGTCCATGGGATTTTCCAGGCAAGAATACTGGAGTGGGTTGCCGTTCCCTTCTCCAGGGGATCTTCCCAATCCAGCAACTAAACCCACGTCTCCTGAATTTGCAGGTTGTTTCTTTACCTCTGAGCCCCCAGGGAAGCCCCCAGTGTAGGACAGAACATACTTTATCTATTTTCCTGATGACTGACATCAGTTAATCTCTCTTCTCTCACACCTCTCTCTCTCTAGCTCACACACACACATACATGCATGCACACACAAACAATTCTGCTACAAGCATTTTTGTACATGGTGTACATGTGCAGTTTTTCTGTAATCTTAGGGCATATACACACTGTTTCCCTAAGTACTGTCAAACTACTTTCTTAAACAGCTGAAACAATTTGCCCTCAATCATCATTGCATACCAGAGTTAAGGAATTTTACTGCAAAGGGGAGAGAAATGGAGCAGTACTGGAGAGAGAGGTGAGATAAAGAGAGGAGTTTTTTTTTGTCTGTTTGTTTTTTGAGAGAGAGAGAGAGAGGATGTAACTTTTAAAGTTGGAGAAATAATAGCATGGTTCTATGCTGATAGGAATGATCCAACAAAGTGGAAAACTGATGAAGCAGAAGGGAGAGGAGAGAGTCGTTGGACAGATGGAAGGATGTTAAGGAATTTTACTGCAAAGGGGAGAGAAATGGAGCAGTACTGGAGAGAGAGGTGAGATAAAGAGAGGGGTTTTTTTTTGTTTGTTTGTTTTTTGAGAGAGAGAGAGAGAGAGAGGATGTAACTTTTAAAGTTGGAGAAATAATAGCATGGTTCTATGCTCATAGGAATGATCCAACAAAGTGGAAAACTGATGAAGCAGAAGGGAGAGGAGAGAGTCGTTGGAGAGATGGAAGGAAGTGACTAAGTAGAGAAGTTGGCCTTATCTAAGAGCATGAAGAATTCATCCTAAACATCAAGACAGTACACGGGCCCAGTTATAGCTGTGGGTTTATGTGGTAGCCGGAACTTATGGAAGTTCTTTCTCTACTTTTAAGTTTTACTGAGGTATAACTTTACATATGATAACATGCACTGGCTTTCAGTGTACTGCCCCATGAATTCTGTCAAATGTATATACTCAGCAACTCTCATCTTAAACAGAATATAGAACATTTCTAAAGTTCCTTCTAGATACTTTTTTTAAATTCATTTTGACTATTTTCAAGTGAAAAAAGTCAGCAAGATTGTCACCAACTGAGAGGAAGGATGGGGAGGAAGTTTTGGGGATCTGAGGAGAGAAAAGAAGGCATGAGATAACATTTTAAGAGGGGAGAAAAGTGAATGAATTAGAAAAATGGATGTGACTCCACTAAGGGCCTCTTGAGGTCAGTGATCACACAAGAGAGATTATTCCTAACAGCTGTGTGTTCTCCAGTCATGGACACAGGCAAAGGTGAGGCAGAAAGTTGAATTTAATGAGGGCTGGGGTTTTACCAAAACAACACGAGAGAGGGGTAAGGGAGGCTCAGGGTGTATGTAAGAAAACAATGATAATGATGGACAAAATTTATTTTTTAATTGAAGAAGAAAGTAAAGAGGGGAGGACAAGGAAAAGGATGAGACACAATGAAAAGGTAGATCAGTGCATCAGAGCTCCTAGTGGGATGGGATGATTTATGGAAATCTGTGTGTTAGAAGAAATGAGCTGGAAAGTTAAGAGACTGGATATTTGAAATCGGAATTATTGGTGGTGGGCAGAGATGGGGTTATAAAGATTTATAATGACCCATTTTAAGCAATAACCATGCTGAGCTCAGGTGGAAAGAAAGAAGGTTGAAAGAAAGGAGGACAGCAGCTGGAGAGGCCAAAGTATGGCATGGGTTGTGCTGTGCTATGCTTAGTCGCTCAGTCCTGTGTGACTCTTTGCAACCCCATGGACTGTAGGCCGCCAGGATCCTCTGTCCATGGGGATTCTCTAGGCAAGAATACTGCAGTGGGCTGTCATGCCCTTCTCCAGGGGATCTTCCCGACCCAAGGATCAAACTCAGGTCTCCCGCATTGGAGGTGGATTCTTTACTGTCTGTGTCACCAGGGAAGCCCTAAGGAATGGATTACCTTTATGAATATGCAAATCACCAAGAATTATGACAGGTGTAGGGTATGGTGCTGGGATGCTGAGCAGCATGCACAGCTGTGATTTCATCACTTCCGCACATTTTAAAGGTACGCATTTAATTACTTAAGTCATAGTTTCAAGGTTTCTATCAAATGTCAGTTACAAATGTATCAAGTTGAAGAAAAACATTTTGATCAACTAGGAAATAAGGATGACTTTATATTTTATTTCATATTCATTATTTTCATTCTGTTCCTCATAATTGTCTGGGAATGAAGTACCCGATATTCAACACCTACTCTACTTATGTGGTGGTAAGCTGCCATTCTGGGAAATACAGTGTACTTTGGAAAATTATGAAAGGTGAATGAAAGGTGAGTACTTCTTTTCTTTTCCTCATTGTTTCAGATTAGGGGAAAAACTTTGAAGTGACTCACTCTGAAATATCTCTTTCATGTAGGTGTCTGCGATGGGTACAGCACTTGAACTCTGAAGAGACTGGTGTGTTGGAGGGATGTTGTACTGTGGTCAGAGAGTGCAGTTTCTTTGGTCTTTTGAAAGGATCTGTCAGAGTTTCTGTGTGTCCTAATGCATAGTCCATTTTAGTGAAGGTCTCATGGATAGTGGGGGCTTCCCAGGTGGTGCAGTGGTAAAGAATCCACCTGCCAATGCAGGAGACAAGGGTTCAATCCCTGGGTTGGGAAGATCCCCTGGAGTAGGAAATAGCAACCCACTCCAGTATCCTTGCCTGGAGAATCCTATGGGCAGAGGAGCCTGGGAGGCTACAGTCCACAGGGTCACAGAGAGACCCGACTGAGCATGCATGTACACACACATGGGTAGTGGAAAAGAATATTGTCATAGGTTGCATTCTCCGGGGTATCAACTTTGAGGGGCACATTTGCATGCAGGAAGTTGACTGGGGAGTAGCCTTAGGATCTATACTTGTGGGGAAGTGAAGAAAACAAGACTAGGCAGAGGGAGAAGCTGAAGTTCAATGCAGTAACAGCAGCTGCCCCAGGTAATCCTACAGGAAGCTCTGGAGCTTCCGAGTTGTCCTCAGCTGAAACAAACGGGTCAGACTTTTATTTATCCAAATTGACAAGTCACGGGACAGAGGCCACTCCAAGGAAGGGGGCATGTCTTTGGAGATGGCTTTTCTTCAGCAGACAGCAGTCTCTTACTGTATTACCATCAGCTGCTAATACTCCCAGCAGCTGGGGATTGTGCATTTCAGTCCTGAAGGGCAGATGGGGATCTGAGCAGCCCTCCATGGCATCTACTAATTACATACATGCAAACATACACACACACAGACAGGCACACACGCACATGTATGTATAATGCATGTGGTATGTACAGCATGTATGACAAAACACATGTGGACTATTGCAATCTGATTACCATTCTTTTTAGGTATTTTTTTTTCTCTTTTCTGGAAGGTTTTGAATTATCTCTTTATCTAGGCATTGGCCATTTACTGGTCATTCTCTTCCATACTCAATAGTCCAATCTAATTTGCAGATAATATTTTCAGTTTATTATTTCTTTTATTGTTTTCTCTCCTCTGTTTTATTTCTTCCTTTTTTAAACCAGCCATTTCCACGTAACAGATATTGAAACTACTGATTCTATCTTGCCTGTCTCTTTTTATATTCTCCATCTAATTGTCTAATTGTGTTATATTATGGGAGAATTCCTCCATTGGACTTGTCAGCTCAATAATCTGCTTTTAAACTGGGTGCACTACAGAATTCTATTCATTTTCTAAGTATTTTTCACATTTCAAAAATTATATTTTAAGTTTTCTGTATCTGTAATTATTTGTATGGATCCAATATTTTTTTTTCTGGGGATGCTAACTATATTAAAGACTCTTGTTAGCTCCAGTAATTTGCTTGCTTTAGGTGTTGACATTCTAGGACTCAGCGAACTAAAATGGAATGGAATTGGTGAATTTAACTCAGATGACCATTATATCTACTACTGCGGGCAGGAATCCCTTAAAAGAAATGGAGTAGCCATCATGGTCAACAAAAGAATCCAAAATGCAATACTTGGATGCAATCTCAAAAAATGACAGAATGATCTCTGTTTGTTTCCAAGGCAAATGATTCAATATCATGGTAATCCAAGCCTATGCCCCAACCAGTAACACTGAAGAAGCTGAAGTTGAATGGTTCTAAGAAGACCTACAAGACCTTTTAGAACTAACACCCAAAAAAGATGTCCTTTTCATTATTTTTTTTTTTGGATTTATTATTANTGTCTACAAGAGACCCACCTCAAAACAGGGGACACATACAGACTGAAAGTGAAGGGCTGGAAAAAGATATTCCATGCAAATAGAGACCAAAAGAAAGCAGGAGTAGCAATACTCATACCAGATAAAACAGACTTTAAAACAAAGGCTGAGAAAAGAGACAAGGACACTATATAATGGTCAAAGGATCAATCCAAGAAGAAGATATAACAATTATAAATATATATGCACCCAACATAGGACCACCACAATATGTAAGACAAATGCTAACAAGTATGAAAGAGGAAATTAACAATAACTATAATAGGGGACTGGAATGCAAAAGTAGGAAGTCAAGAGATACGTGGAGTAATAGACAAGTTTGGCCCGGAGTAAAAAGTGAAGCAAAACAGAGTTTTGACAAGAGAATGCACTGGTCATAGCAAATACCCTCCTCCAACAACACAAAAGACGACTCTACACATAATAGCACCAGATGGTCAATACTGAAATCAGACTGATTATATTCTTTGCAGCCAAAGATGGGGAAGCTGTATACAGTCAGCAAAAAAAGGATGAGGAGCTGACTGTGGCTCAGATCATAAACTCCTTATCGCAAAATTCAGACTTATATTGAAGAAAGTAGGGAACACCACTGGAGCTTCTGAAGTGGCCCAGGTGGTAAAGAATCTGCTTGCCAGTGCAGGAGATGAAAAAGACCTGGGTTTGATCCCTGGGTTGGGAAGATTCTCTGAAGGAGAGCATGGCAACCCACTCTAGTACTCTTGCCTGTAGAATCCCGTGGACAGAGGAGCCTGGAGGGCTACAGTCCCATAGGGTTGCAAAAAGTTGGACACGACTGAAGCGACTTAGCACACATGCCTAGCTCAGGGAACACTACTAGGTCATTCAGGCGTAAACTCAAATTCCTTATGATTACACAGTGGAAGTGACATATTCAAGGGATTATATCTGATAGACAGAGTGCCTGAAGAACTATGGATGGAGGTTCCTAACACTGCACAGGAGGTGGTGATCAAAATCATCCCTAAGAAAAAAGAAATGCAAAAAGGCAAAGTGGTTGTCTGAAGAGGCCTTACAAATAGCTGAGAAAAGAAGAGAAGTGAAAGGCAAAGGAGAAAAGGAAAGATATACTCCTCTGAATGCAGAGTTCCAAAGAACAGATAAGAGAGATAAGTTCCAAAGGAGAGATAAGAAAGCCTTCTTTATGAACAATGCAAAGAAATAGAAGAAAACAATAGCCTGGGAAAGATTAGCAATCCTTTCAAGAAAATTAGATACCAAGGGAACATTTCATGCAAAGATGGGCACAATAAAGGAGAGAAATGGTATGGAACTAACAGAAGCAGAAGATATTAAGAAGAGGTGGCAAGAATACACAAAAGAATTGTACAAGTAGTTGTTAATGAGCTGGATGCCATGATGGTATGATCACAAACCTAGAGCCAGACATCCTGGAGTGCGAAGTCAAGTGGGCCTTAGCATCATTACAAACAAATCTAGTGGAGATGATGGAATTCCAGCTGAGCTACTGCAAAGCCTAAAAGAGGATGCTGTTAAAGTGTTGATGCTATACTCAATATGCCAGCAAATTNTGTAAAAAATTCTTCAAGAGATAGGAATACCAGACCACCTTACCTGCCTCTTAAGAAACCTGTATGCAGGTCAAGAAGCGACAGTTAGAACCAGACATGGAACAACAGACTGGTTCTAAATTGGGAAAGGAGTATACCAAGGCTGTATATTGTCACCCTGCTTATTTAACTTATATGCTGAGTACATCATGAGAAATGCTGGACTGGTTGAAGCACAAGCTGGAAATAAGACTGCTGGGAGAAATATCAATAACCTCAGATATGCAGATGACACCACCCTTATGACAGATAGTGAAGAGGAACTAAAGACCCTCTTGATGAAGGTGAAAGAGAAGAGTGAAAAAACTGCCCTAAAAGTCAGCATTTAAAAAACAAAGATCATGGCATCTGGTCCCATCACTTCACAGCAAATAGATGGGAAAACATGGAAACAGTGACAGACTTTATTTTCTTGGCTCCAAAATCACCGTGGACGGTGACTGCAGCCATGAAATTAAAAGACGCTTGTTCCCTGGTGGGGGATAAAAAACAAAACAAAACACGCTTGCTTCTTGAAAGAAAAGCTACAACCAACATAGACAGCATATTAAAAGGAAGAGACGTCACTTTGCCTACAAAGGTCTGTATAGTCAAAGCTATGGTTTTTCCGGTAGTCGTGTATGGATCTGAGAGGTAGACCATAAAGAAGGTTGAGCAATGCTTTCAAACTGTGATGCTGGAGAAGACTCTTGAGAGTCTCTTGGACAGCAAGGAAATCAAACCAGTCCATTCTAAACGAAATCAGTCCTGAATATTCATTGGAAGGATTGAGGCTGAATAGTTTGGCCACCTGATGCAAAAAGCCAACTCATTGGAAAAGACTCTGATGGTGGGAAAGATTAAAGATAGGAGGAAAATGGGGTGACAGAGGATGAGATGATTGGATGGCATCTTCAACTCAGCAGACACGATTCTGAGCAAATTCTGGGAGATAGTGAAGGACAGGGAAGGCTGGCGTGCCGCAGTCCATGGGGTCACAAATAGTTGGACGTGGGTGAGTGACTGAACAACAACAATATATACAGAAAATACTAAGGCATCTACCTAAAACTTACTGGAACTGCTAAGTTACTTCAGTAAGACTGCAGATCAGTTTTAAAACTGTATGTATGTATGTGTATATAGATACAGACACAACAAAATGTGCAAACGTAAAAACTGCCATTCACAATAGACTTTGTTTAAAAGCATTCTCTTGTCCTACTCTTTATTTATCTGGCTGCATCAGGTCTTAGCTGTGGCACACAGAACTTTTCACTGCAGTGCGCAGACTCTCCAGGTGTGGCATGTGGGTGCTCCAGTTGTGGCTCACAGGCTCTAGAGAATTCAGTCTTTAGTAGTTGTGGCATATGGTAAAGCTACCCCACAGTATGTGGGATCTTAGTTCCATGACCAGGCACTGAACCTGCATCCCCTGCATGGCAAGGGGGATTCTTAATCACTGGCCTGCCAGGGAATTCCACACAATAGGTTTTAAAAGACTCTAAAATGTTAAAAAAAAAAAAGTAGGGATAAATCATTTTAAATATGTACAAATCATCAATACTAAAAGCTATAAAACACTGCTGAGAGAAACTAAAGATGTAAATAAATGGCAAGATATACCATGTCTATGAAAGATTAATACTCTTAAGGTCTCAATGCTGCCGAAATTGGTAGATTCAGTGTCATCCTGATCAGAATCCAGCCAGGTTTTTTTGTAGAAATTGACAAGTTGATTCTAAAATGTATATGAAAATGCAAAAGATTCAGTTTGCTATACAGCAGAAACTAACACAATATTGTAAAGCAACTATACTCCAATAAAAATTAATTTAAAAAAAGAAAGAAAATGCAAAGGGCCAGAATAGCTGAAAATTTTTGAAAAAGAACAAAGCTGAAAGGCCTATACTACCTTGATTCCAAGACTGATAAACTACAGAGCTGAAGAGGGTGCAGTACTAGCTCAAGAACAAACATAACAGAGTAGAGAGTTCCAACAGTGCACTTGCTTTACAGGGAAGTATCAAGGCAATTTAATGGAGGAAAGCCTTTCCAATAAATGGTTCTATATCAAATGTGTATCAACTGCATAACTGTGTGAAAAAGAAGGAGCATTTTGGACTGATCATAGGTCTAAACATAAAAGCTAATACTCTAAAGCCTCTAGAAGGAAAACAAAGAAGAAAATCTTTGCAACCTTGGGGGTAGGTAGAGACTTATTAAGCAAACACAAAAGCAACAACCATAAAAGAAAAAATTAAGAAGAAAACTCATTAAAGTTAAAATCTTTATATAAGAAAATGAAAAAGCAAGAGACACACTGGGGGAGAATACTCACTACACTAACAAAGGATGTGTGTGCTCAGACTACCAGGCAGTCTACGTACCTACCTATCAATAGTGCCTAAAAATCAATAATAAAAAGACAAACTATTCAAAACAAAAATGTGGCAAAACACTTGAAAAGACAGTTAAAATGAAAATGAACAAATGGTCAACAGCATGTGAAAAGATGCTCAACGTCATTAGTCATCAGGAAAAAGATAATTAAAAGCATGTAGCCATTGAATTTCACATCCATCAAGATGGCTAAAAGAAGACGAATATCAAATATTAGAAAAGACAAGAGTATTAAATGGTACAACCCCTTGGAAAAGTATGACATTTAAATACACATCCATCCTATGATCCAGTACTTCCACTCCTAGATATTTACTCAGGAGAAACTAAAATACATGTCCACAAAGAGACTGGTATGAAAATACCAAATGCTAGTGAGTTACGTGGAGCAACAGGAACTGTCACTGCTGGTGGAAATATGGTACAGCCACTTAAGACAGTTTAGCTTGGCAGTTTCTTACAAAATTAAACATATTCTTCTCGTAAGATCCAGCAGTTGCCCTCCATGGTATTTACACAAAGGAGTCTAAAACTTTTGTCCACACAAAAACCTACACACAAGTCGTTACAGCAGCTCTATTCATAATTGCCAAAAGCTGGAAGAAACCAAGCTATCCTTCAGAAAGTAGATAAATTTATTACTCAGCATTAAAAAAGAAGAGAAAGCTATCAAATCATAAAAAGACATGGAGGAACCTTAAAAATGCATTTACTAGGTGAAAGAAGCCACTTTGAAAAAGTTATATACCAGCTATATGACATTCTGGAAAAGGCAAAACTACGGAGATGGTAAAAAGATGAGTAGCTGCCGAGGGTTAGAGGGGAGGGAGGGATGGACGGGTGGAGCACAAAGCGTTTCCAGTATTACCCTGTGTGATGCTGTAATGGGGAATGCATGTCATTATACACCTGTCCAAACCCACAGAATGTACACTACCAGGAGAGAACGGTGATGTAAACTACGGACCCTGGGTAATTATGATGTGCCAGTGCAGGTTCATTTTGTAACAAACGTACCACTGACTGGAGATGTTGATAATAAAGCAATGCATACAAGGAGACAGGAAATATACGGGATATCTCTCTGCGAAATTGTACGATGGCTCAATTTTGTTGTGAATTTAAAATTGTTCTAGAAGATAAAGTCTATTTAAAAAAAAAAAAAGGACTGCACATAGTTAGGAAGTATTTCCTAGATATGTAATTAAAAGTGAAAGCCATAAAAGAAATTGCTGTCTTAGATTTTATCAAAATTGAAAACTTTTCTCTTTAAAAGGTATCATTAAGAAAATAAAAAGTCACAGATTTACAGACAATATCTGCATGTCATATACATATGATAAAACCCTTGCCTCTAGAATTTGTTTTAAATTTGCATTTTTATTCAAAGATATTTGAATATTTCAAAGAATATGAAAAAGTTTTGAAACTCTATTTGATGATGACAACCCAATTAAAAAATGGGCAAAAGACTTAACTAGATATTTCACCAAAGCAGATATACAAATGATAAATAATAATGGTAAAGATTCTGCCTGCAGTGCAGGAGACTTGGGTTCAATCCCTGGGATGAAGATCCCCTGGAGAAAAGAAAGGCTACTCACTCCAGTATTCTTGCCTGGGAAATCCCACGGACAGAGAAGCCTAGTGGGCTACAGTCCATGGGATTGCAAAGAGTTAGACACAACTAAGCAACTAACACTTTCACTTTCTTAAAAAAAAAAAAAAAGCACATGGAAAGGTGCTAATCATCATCAGTCACTGTTGTTGTTCAGACCCTAAGTCATGTCCGACTCTGTGACCCCATGGACTGCGGCACGTCAGGCTTCCCTGTTTGTTACTATCTCCCAATTCATGTTGGTCCAATTCATGTCCATTGAGTCGGTGATGCCATCCAACCATCTCAACCTCTGTCGTCCCCTTCTCCTGCCCTCAATCTTTCCCAGCATCAGGGTCTTTTCCAGTGAGTCAGCTCTTCCCATCACATGACCAAAGTACTGGAGCTTCAGCAGAAGTCCTTCTAATGAATATTCAGGGTTAATTCTCCTTTAAGATTAAGTGGTTTGATCTCTCTGCTATCTAAGGGACTCTCAAGAGTCNTCTGTCGTCCCCTTCTCCTGCCCTCAATCTTTCCCAGCATCAGGGTCTTTTCCAGTGAGTCAGCTCTTCCCATCACATGACCAAAGTACTGGAGCTTCAGCAGAAGTCCTTCTAATGAATATTCAGGGTTAATTCTCCTTTAAGATTAAGTGGTTTGATCTCTCTGCTATCTAAGGGACTCTCAAGAGTCTTCTCCAGCACGATTTTAAAGCATCAATTCTTTAGCACTTAGCCTTCTTTATGGTCTGACTCTTACATCCAAACATGACTACTGGAAAAACCATAGCTTTGACTATATGGACCTTTGTCAGCAAAATGATGTATTTTCTTTTTTTAATATGCTGTCTAGATTTTTCATTAGTCATTCAGTTCAGTTCAGTGGCTCAGTTGTGTTCGACTCTGCAACCCCATGAATCGCAGCATGCCAGGCCTCCCTATCCATCACCAACTCCCGGATTTCACTCAGACTCACATCCATCAAGTCAGTGATGGCATCCACCCATCTCATCCTCTGTCGTCCCCTTCTCCTCCTGCCCCCAATCCCTCCCAGCATCAGAGTCTGGAAATGTAAATTTAAACTTTAATAAGGGAATTCCTTGCCGGTCCAGTGGTTAGGACNCATCCACCCATCTCATCCTCTGTCGTCCCCTTCTCCTCCTGCCCCCAATCCCTCCCAGCATCAGAGTCTGGAAATGTAAATTTAAACTTTAATAAGGGAATTCCTTGCCGGTCCAGTGGTTAGGACTCTGAGCTTCCACTGCAGGGAACATGGGTTCAATCTCTGGTTGGGGAACTAATCCTGCAAGTAAGCTGAGTGGTGTAGCCAGAAAAACATAAACATAAACTGTAATAAGATACCCTCATCTGTCCATGAGAATGGCTATGATAAAAAACTAACAACATTGATTGAGTGTTGGCAAGAACATGGAGAAATCAAAACCATCATACATTGTTGGTGTGACTCTAATGTTGTATAGCCACTTTTGGGAAACAGTTTACTTTAAAAGTTAAACATAAACTTACCCTAGAATCTCGTAATTACACTCCTAAGAATCCATCCAGGAGAAACAAAAATGTAGAACCCCGTACATCTTACATGAATGTTCATAGAAACATTATTTATAATAGCCAAAAACCAGAAATAATTCAAATGTTCATCAACTAATGAAGAAATAAAATGCGGTACATCCATAAAACTGAATACTATTCAATGATACAAAGGAAGAAGCTACTGATAAGTGAAAGTCGCTCAGTCATGTCTGACTCTTTGGAACCCCATGGACTATACAGTCCATGGAATTCTCCAGCCAGAATAATGGAGTGGGTAGCCTTTCCCTTTTCCAGAGGATCTTCCCACCCCAGAGATCGAACTCAGATCTCCCACGTTGCAGGCAGATTCTTTACTAGCTGAGCCACAAGGGAAGCCCAAGAATACTAGAGTGGGTAGCCTATCCCTTCTCCAGCAGATCTTCCCCACCCAGGAATTGAACCAGGGTCTCCTGCATTGCAGGCAGATTCTTTACTTACTGAGCTAAAATTGATGAACTTCAAAAATATTCTGCTAAGTGAAAGAAACAAGACACCAAAAACCTACATGTACTAGGATTCTACTTATAGGAAACATCCAGAAAAGGCAAGAGACAGAAAGCAGATCAATGGCTGCCTGGGTTTAGGAGTAGGGACTAAGTATGAGAGAACTGTGGGAGTGACAGCTGTACAAGTCTATAACAATACAAGAATTGTACAATTACGATGGCTGATTTCACGGTATGCAAACTGCACCTCAATAAAACTGTGTTTTTAAAGAAGGACTTGTAAAAGAAAGTTCACAGCAGTTTTCTTCATTTAAACCCCAAACTGAAAACCTAAATGGCCTTCCAAGAAGAACAGATGAATTAATGGTGGTATAATCAAGCAGTGGAATAGAAGCTACTATGACAGCTATTGTAAAGAACATACTGAAGCACATAATACGCATGAAGCTCACAAGCATTATGCTGACAAAAGACGCCACTTTTGTTTTGCTATCGTATACTGAATTTCATTCATAAAAGTCTGTTTGCTGTAGACAAACTCTGAATCAAGCACACTTAGGTCCAGAAGGTATGGTATGTGTGTCTATCCGGAAATCATAATGTGTCAAGTAGTTAATATAAATGAGTGGCTAATGATCTAATATTCAGTTTAAAAATGTTTTAATTATGTCAAATGATAGATACATATATTTAACATGTATATGTTATTTAACATAATCAAACTCATTGTTTGCATATTTATTTATTGACCTACTCCAAACATATTTATAAAGGGCCAAAAATATATTCCTGGCATCCAAGTTCAAATTGTGCCTCGGTCACAAAAATGATGTTGATATTTCACTTTTTCTTCATGACAGGATCTGAGTGTACCTTTCAGCACACACAATTTAACATGAATTTCCTGGTGCGCTCCTGGGAGGAAAAGTGTCAGGTGGCCCAACAGTCCCAGATTCATGAAGCAAAAACAAGTTTGGTACCAGTCAGGTCCAGCAGGTTCAGGACCAGTAAGTGAGGCTGTCATGTCAGGCCTCCACTAACTAACTTCACGTCCCGCTGCTCCATTGGAAGGCAAGTGAAAACATGCAGACATACTCCCTGAGGAGCTATTACAACTCAGAACTCTGGCCAGGAGGAAGAAACCGTCATAGGTAGTCACCCATCTTTCAGGTAACTCCCCTCTCTCCCCCCAAACCTCCAGGAGTCCCACTTAGAACCTGCGCTGAGCGGGGCCTTGATGTGTGTGATGACAAACAAGGCATGCTTGCTGCTCCCCAGAGAATGTGCCTACAGACCACACTGTCCAGTGCCTGGGAGGGTATCTGCCAGGGTCTTTCCTATACTCCTGCTGCCTTTTAAACACTGTTTAGAAGGTCTGTGCCTTTTGATCCAGGATCTCCACTCCAGGAATTCATCACAAGGAAATAATCAGAGCTGAAGGAAGTAAGCATAGCCTGAACAGCTCACTTCGGCATACTTACAATAGCCTACAGAACACTCCCGCCCCAAATGGATCGGAACAATTCAAATGCCTCACAAGAGTTCAGTTCAGTCGCTCAGTCATGTCCAACTCTTTGCGACCCCGTGGACTGCAGGACGTCAGGCTTCCCTGTCCTTTACCAACTCCCGGAGTTTGCTCAAACTCATATTCATAAAGTCGGTGATGCCATCCAATCATCTCGTCGTCCCCTTTTCCTCCTGTTCCTCACAATAGAGAAGTAGTCATAATCCATTGGACTTAATTCAAACTCGAATTATGACAGTCCTAAGAAGGACTACTATCTCCAGCCATCAGAAAGATTAAAGAACCAGAAAATGCTGACAATACAATGTTAGATGACAGAAGCAAGATAAAAGCGGTATATATCAAGGTTTTTCACATGGGGAGACACGGTGGTGAAATTCCCCATGCCACTCAGACACTCAGCTGATCCCTGAGCATCAGTGTTACTGAGGGGAGTGAGCTGTTGTGCTCAGACAGCCTTGACGGTAGGGGATGGGAGGATGACAACCAGTGGTGCATACATAATTATTCCAATATTGGGTAAGCAGGAAAAACATATGAACATACA
This sequence comes from Oreotragus oreotragus, assembly GCA_006410675.1. NCBI lineage: Eukaryota > Metazoa > Chordata > Mammalia > Artiodactyla > Bovidae > Oreotragus > Oreotragus oreotragus. The sequence continues at coordinate 216,303 of SJYX01016989.1, forward strand.
CACATCAGAGGTAATTAATGCCAGGCCACCTGTGATTGGCAAGGTCATGGCCTTGTAGACCAATACTTTTCAAGCACGAATGTGGATTCTGTGAAAAGCTGGATTGTGGTTCACTATGTCTGGCGTCAGAGAAGGCGATGGCACCCCACTCCAGTACTCTTGCTTGGAAAATCCCATGGATGGAGGAGCCTGGTAGGCTGTAGTCCATGAGGCCGCTAAGAGTCGGACACGACTGAGCGACTTCACTTTCACTTTTCACCTTCATGCACTGGAGAAGGAAATGGCAACCCACTCCAGTGTTCTTGCCTGGAGGATCCCCGGTAGCAGGCCGTCTATGGGGTCACACAGAGTCGGACATGACTGAAGTGACTTAGCAGCAGCATGTCTGGCGTGGAGCTGAGGTTCTGTACTTCTAACAAGCTCCCAATGCAGCTGGTCCACAGGCCACACAGGGACAAGCTAGGCTGCAGACTGCACTTCCTGGAGGGACAGATCCAAGCTAGGCTTGCAGGGACTAGGTGAGTGTTTACTTTTTTAGAATCTTCTATGCTTACTAGGTTTTCCACAATGAAAATTCATTGCTTTCGTAATCAGAAAGAAAACCTTTCACTATTCAAAACCTTTGACTCACACCACTAAGAATAAATGCTGGAAAGAGTGTGGAAAAAAGAAAACCCTCCTACACTGTTGGTAAGAATGTAAATTGGTATAGCCATTATGGAAAACAGCACGGAGTGTCCTGAAAAAACTAAAAACAGAGCTACCATATGATCCAGCAATCCCACTCCTGGGCGTATATCTGGACGAAACTTGAATTCACGAAGATAGCACTGGTGGCTTGGTGGTAAAGAATCCACCCGCCAATGCAGGAGACATGGCTTTTAATCCCTGATCCAGGAAGGTCCTACACGCTGTGCAGCAACTACGCCTGCGCACAGCTACTGAGCCTGCGCTCTACAGCCCAGGAGCCCCAGCTAACGAAGCCCACCCACCCTGTGCTCTGCAACAAGAGAGGCCACCACGAGGAGCCCTCGCAGCAGAACTGGAGGACGGCCCCCCGCTCGCCACAGCCGGAGAAAAGCCCACGCAGCACTGAAGACCCCACACAGCCGGAAACAGACAATTAAAGAAAGACACATGCACCTCAGTGCTCACAGTGGCACTGTTTACAACAGCAAGACAGGGAAGCAACCCAAACGTCCAACAACAAACGAATGGATAAAGGCGTGGTACACGTGAAAAATGGAATATTAGTCATAAAAAGAATAACATAATGCCATCTGCAGCAACATGGAGGGATCTAGAGATGATCATATTAAATGAAATAAGTCAGACAAAACAAATATCATATGGTATCACTTACATGTGCAAGCTAAAATATGACACAAATGAGCTTACCTAAGAAAGAGAAACGGACTCACTGCCAAGGGGGAGGAGAGGAGGGGAGCAAGGGATTGAAAGTTTGGAATTAGCAGGTGCAAACTAGTATATACAGGACATATAAACAAGNGTATCACTTACATGTGCAAGCTAAAATATGACACAAATGAGCTTACCTAAGAAAGAGAAACGGACTCACTGCCAAGGGGGAGGAGAGGAGGGGAGCAAGGGATTGAAAGTTTGGAATTAGCAGGTGCAAACTAGTATATACAGGACATATAAACAAAGTTCTACTCTGTAACACAAGGAACTACACCCAATATCCTATAATAAACCATAATGGAAAAGAAAAAGAAATTTTATATATACATATATATAACTGAATCACTGTGCTGTACACCTGAATCTAACACAACATTGCAGATTAACTAGATGTCAGTAAAATAAAAATAAAAATAACCTTCGACTTACTAATCATTCTTATAAAAATCCATCCCAGGTAATTCCCTGATGGTCCAGCAGTTAGGACTCTGCATATCCACTGCAAGGGGCCCGGGTTCAATCCCTGGTGTGGGAACTAAGATCCCACAAGCAAAAAAAAGAAAGAAATCCATACCAAATAACAGGAAATGAAACTGAAAGGTAAAAAATGCTGTTTCTATTCAGAATACTGCTGACACCAAACACGTGGGTTTGTCCACACCAAGCAGTTCTGATACTAACTACCCAGAGTGAGTACAGAGCTCACTCTGGTGGACTGAGGGCTCGGTCTCGTAAGACTGCTTTCCTCTTCAGATGGCGGCTGAAAGTCCCTGCCCTCACCTGTACCTTCTATCAAGTGCTTATAAATCAGTGGTTCTCATGACCCCCTGCTCTGGCTCGATAATTTGCTTCAGTGGCTCACAGAATTTAGGGAAACACTTTACTTACAATCACTGGTTTACTATAAATGACACAACTCAGGAACAGCCAAAGGGAAGAGATGCACAGGGCAAGGTATGGCGAAGGGCACAAAGCTTCCCTGCGCCCTCTGGACACACGATCCTCCCAACACCTTGATGGGCTCACCAACTCAGAAGTTCTCCAAACCCCTTTGCTTAGGGTTTTTATGGAGATTCCATTACACAGGCACGACTGATTAAATCACCAGCCATGGGTGACTGAATTCAATTCTCCAGCACCTCTTTCCTTCTGGGGGTGGGGAAGTAGGGGCTGAAAATTCCAACCCTGTAATCACATGCTTGGTTCCTCCAACAACTAGCCCCCAAATCAACCCCCAGTCTCAGCAATCAGCTCATTAGCGTAAACTCAAGTATGGTAGAAAGGGCTTATTAAGAATAACAAAAGATGCTTCTCTCCTCAAGAGCTCATAAGCCACGGAAGTAGAACAACTATAGTTAGTTAGTTAAGTTGCTCAGTTGTGTCCGACTTTTTGTGACCCCATGGACTGTGGCCCACCAAACTATATTTACTTCTTATAGCACAGAATCAAAGGTTTACATACATTCAACTTAGAATGATTCACAACATTAAAAAATGAGCAAACACTTAGCTCTCTAATATTAAGAGAATGGCTAAAAAAGGCTAAAATAGCATGTGGTTATTATACATTATAATAGTAAAGACATGAAAAGAATGCTATAATAAATATTAGTCTTGGTGTGATAGCTCTTAAAATGCTAACATAAAATGAATGTTTATAAAGTATTACAATTTATTAAATTTATTAAAAAAAAAAAAAATTTTTCTGATCTTAAGTTCACTCCTCATTTTCTAAACCTCTACAGATTCAGAAATTCTTCTTCTGAGAGCTTAGATAATATATGAGCCACTCTGGCACCAACTTTACAATCCAGGGGTCTTGGCTCCTCTCTTGAGACTTTAATCACCAGGTTCTGCTGCCTCAAGAAACTGAGGCTATTCTACAAAAGATCCCATAAGCAGAGCTGCACTCTATTTCAATAAATGGTATATTATTTAAAAGTGACTTTAGATGACCCCTCTGGCATCTGAAAATGTAATTTATTATCATTGGAAGCTGCTGAGAGAGACAAATAATGACTCTTGTTTCTTTCTGGAAAAGATTGTTTGAATTTTCTGAGACCTAGCTGACCTTGAATACATATTAACATACTTACCATTAACTTTCTTTATTCATGTCCAACCTCTAGAAATCTTAAGCAACCCATCTTCCTAGGAAAAATCAATTTCAAAAGAGAAAAAAGATTAACGAATTATGATACAGGTTATGGCTGGGAACATATGAATATGCTGTTAAAAGAGTTAGTCCCGGTTCAGATTCATGTTGATGTATGGCAAAACCAATACAGTATTGTAAAGTAAAATAAAGTTAAAAAATAAATAAATAAATAAAATGACATTTACCAAAAAAAAGTTAGTCCATTGCCAAGGGTCACTGAAGCATTTTGAAACTGCCTGTATGTTATGATACTTTTTAATCTTTTCAAAGCCTTTTGAGAATATAACAGTTAAAAAAGTTGATTCTGAACTTTCTTCTATTATGTGAAACTCATAAAATGACATATGCATATATTAAGGAATTTAAAGTTTGCAAAGTTACTTTGAAGACTTTTCATAAACATCTGGGAGACATTAGTGTAGACCTTACAACTTTACATCTGTGTGCTCACTGCTCTGATATAAAAATGTCAGGCTAGCCATAGAAATGCATAAGACAAATCATCATCCCACTATTTCTAAAGATATATGCCTTGAACAGATGATAATGTAAATTCTGGATCTCTAAAGCAAAATGACTCCTTCATTGTTAATTATAATCATAGAAATAGGACCCTAGAATTCCCAGGCCACATTAATACAGTACCCCATCTCTCCTTTCATATACAGCATTCTACTCCCAGTTTCACTTAACAATACTATCACATTGTCCTCTAGTGCTACTGGAACACTAGAACACTTTAATTGCTTCTATGTATAAAGCCATCACAAAAATCACATTATCTTGCTTGGAAAGGTATTTAAAAGGCATATGATGCTGGTCTTCCAACCACTAGACAACCCANTTTCACTTAACAATACTATCACATTGTCCTCTAGTGCTACTGGAACACTAGAACACTTTAATTGCTTCTATGTATAAAGCCATCACAAAAATCACATTATCTTGCTTGGAAAGGTATTTAAAAGGCATATGATGCTGGTCTTCCAACCACTAGACAACCCATTGCTCATAATAAATAATGCTAAATCCCTGAACATCGTTCAATCCAATTAACTATTCAAGTCCTAAAATGGGATTACATTAGTCACTTAGTGATCTTTCCACTATCATTAGCACTCAGTCACTGCCATGACTTCATGACCCTTTAGAATGACAGACATTTTACTCTCACCAGCTAATTCATTTTAGGCTTCCAAATGTTAGGAAGATTCTCTTCCTGTCTGCATCTATTCACATTCATTACCTCTGAGCACCGCCCTGACCCCAATCTTTTTCACTGAGAAACTCCAACTTTTCTTCACCTAACAACCAGCAAGATGCATTTGGTTAACATTAAAGGGAAAGACTTGCCAAAGAACCATCAAATTCATAGTAAGTAACCTCTGACTTCATGCTCCTTTCTACTCTCCTCTTTGCCAGAAACATTAAGCATAAAAACAAGCAGACCATTACCCTAGTAGTCCAAAAAGGGAGTCAAAATTCATTAACTACGAATCCCAAATTCTTAGGATGGGTTGTCTGCCACACAGGGACTTCCCTGGTGGTCCAGTGGCTAAGACTGTATTCTCGATGCAGGAAGCCCAGGTTTGATCCCCGGTCAGGGAACTAGATCCCTTGCTGCAACTAAAGATCCCACATGCCACAACTAATACCCAGNAAAAAAAAAAAAACAAAGGCAAGGGGCTTCCCTGGTGGTCCAGTGGCTGGGACTCTGCACTCCCAATGAAGGGGGCCCAGGTTGATCCCTGATCAGGGAACTAGATCCCTCATGCTGCAACTAAGACCCAGGGCAGGCAAATAAATTTTTAAAGAAAAGAAAAACAAACAAACAAAGGCAAAACCCAACTGGAAGAAAGTATGTCAAAATGATGTCTTTGGGTCCTTGGATAGTGGGTCATAGAGAATTTTCTTGCCTTCAACTTCTCAGAATAAAGCTGAATGGAAGAAAGGATACCAACTGGAGATGGCAGGGGCTGGGGAGGGAAACCCCCTCCAGAACGTGAGACGGGAGCAGCTCTGTGGCCACCAGCTGGGGTGGGGAGGGCTGTGGAGGTGGAGGCTGTTCAGTAGCCCCTGGTACAACTGGCTGGGGGCGGAGGAGCAAAAAGGCCAGTTTCATGAAGGTCTAGACCCGGGCAGGAGAGGGAAGAGCCGCTCCTCCTCCGCGCTGAGCCCGCCGGCACTTCCCAGAATGGGTCTGGGCAGGAGCTGTCGATAGGGAGACCTCTGCCTCCTCTGCTTGCAGGGGACTCTGAAGGGACTGGCTACCTTCCTGGACACAAAGGATGTTTTCAGCTCCCCGGGAACACTTCAGTTCTCCATCTCTCCCTTCCCGCCCCCAGGATGCCATCGCTCCCTAGGATTCCTTAAGTGCACAAAGAACATGAATTTGGTTACCTTCTCTGATAAAGTAAACCTTTAGCCCAGTTCTCTGCTCCTACGTCTGGCCTAAACCTCAGTTCCCTCACGTATGCCTCCTGAGAGCGAAAGGTAACAGAAACAAATGCAAACAAATAACCCCATACCACCGGTCAAAGAGCAAATTAGATGGCCCTTTTAAAACTACAAAATGCTCTCTAGATATAGATTAACAGCATCTCTATTATTTCTCCAAGTTAAAAGTAAACCTGCTGGAGTGCTTGGTCTTTTGATTTCACCACAAAAGGGCAAGTCAGACACAGTACTTCACTGGGCCTGGGTCAAGATTTCTGTTAGTTCCTTGAAAATCATTCTCAGGAGCGTGCTTCCCCAGCTGACAGACGAGGAACTGGACCGAACTCAGGTGGCCGTGAGCCCGGCCCTGCCTGCTCCTCCTCTGTGAGGGGGAGCCAAGGGACCCCTCTCCTTTCCAGAATCGAGTGCATTTAATTCCCAAACAATAGGGCCAAAGCCCTGGGTCCTGGTCCTGTTCCCACCGTTAGTTCCAAGGCTGCTGCTCCACTCCACCAAAGCCCTGTTGACAGCTGTCATGGAGAACGTTTCCCAAGGCCACGAGGCAGGCCAGGCTCCCTCTGGGAACAGGGAGGTCAGAGCTGGAACTCGTTTCTGCCCTGCAGCCTGCCTTCTAAAATTCTGGGGGAAAATCCCCCATATAAAGGTAAAAGCAAAGAAGACAGGGCTTCAACAGCAACAGCAGTCAACCTCACCCTCTAGCCCCAGGAGGTGGGCATTATTAGCACTAACATTTTACACAGAAGGCAGCTGAAGGGCAGAGTAGTTAAAAAAAAAAATAAAACAAAAGAGGTCAAGGTCACACAGAGAGGTGGTGGGAGAGGCAGAAAGACATCAGTGATCTGGCAAGAGTACACACTCAGGGGCACCTTGCCTCTGTTTGCTCTGGTTGGTCATCAACACCCTTGCCCTGCCTCCTGCCCGCAGCAGGTTTGGCCAGGAAGTGGTAATCACCCTCCTGAGAACACACCCACGCACCTGAATCCCAGAGCTCTCCAGAAAGAGAGAGCTCTGGCCTCTAACCACTGCTTTCAGCCACACAAGGCAGCACCTCCTCCTGATCCCATATTTCTTCCCACACTGGGGCAGGCACACACCTAGACTGACAGCTCTAGCGACAAAGGTCTCAAAACAAGTATCATCTGCCACTTCTTCAAAACCACTCCACAAGGCTCCATCTGCATTTCCTCTTTACAGTCACGTTGCTGCCTCACCCACCACACCCACGGCCACACACCCACACCTTCCCACAGCCACGAACACTGAGCTCAGGGGAAGGTAACAAAGATGTAAATGAAACTCCAAATGCAGACAGAGGGGAGAATATCTGTCCCTTGACCCTACAGGCCACCCTTGGGCGCCTCAGTTCCTCCTGCCTGCGGAGCTTTCAGACCTGTCACCAGCTGGAGAGGGTGGGCACAGCATGGGGAGGTGAGTAGCTTCTGGGACCCCTCAGCAGCCACAAAGAGCCAGCGCACAAGCTCAGAGTCCCTCTGGATGCCAAAGTCAGGCTGCTTACAGAGGGAGGGCTTCTTCGTGGCCCACCTCCCCAGGGTGTCCAAGACCCGTCTTCCCACCCACAAAGAGTCAGTGGTCTGGGATTTTGGAGGTGTTTCTTTTTCCCACGGCAGCCTGCCCACACATGTTCTCCATTGCCCTTGTACTGTAGGGGTAGTAAACTATTCTGTGTAAATGAGTAATGCAGACAGGATGTGCGAAAGTGATGACATCCCTTGTATCTTCTGTCACAGAATCTGCAGACTAAACACAAGAGTCTTCACTCTCTCCAAGGAATACGCTCTTTCCCTTTTCTTGGGGCAAGAGCCCTCAAGCTGCCTTTGGTTACTCCATGTGGAGAAGACGCACACATCGGAAGACCTCTTTCGGTAAGAGCAGTGGGGCAAGTGAGATGGTCCCCTGCCTCAAGGATGGGGCCACTGTAAGGAGTGGTGGAGACCAGGGGCAACTGGGGTACACTGCCTTTTCCAGAAGGCTGCCTGCGGGAGTTTTGGGGGCAGAATACTTGAAACCTCTCAATTGTCAATGTTAGCTCAGCTTCATTTTTTTTTTTTTTTCTCCAAACTCTGCGCTGGACTGATAAAACATTTCAATTGGCACATGCCCCCAATTTTAACCAGTGTGGTACAAGAAAACAGCTTGCCTGAGACTGGCTGGGAGGGGACTTTACGGAAGAATGGATATATGCATCGGCGAGGCTGAGTCACTTTGCTGCGCACCTGAAACTGTCACAACACTGCTAATGGGCTATGCGCCAATGCAAAATAGAAAGCTAAGAAAAAGATAGCTTGCCTAATCAACCAACCTTCTAGAGATGGAAGCTTTGCTGTCTGCTAGCGCTTGGACCAGCAGAGGCTGGAAATAGCATAAACTCTAAGATCCAGCCAATCAAAGTTTGAATCCTGGCTCTCAGCTGCCAGACCTCAAGTGAACTATTAAGCTCTCTTGGCTACAATTTCATCTGCAAAATGGGTTGAAAATATCCAATTTAAAGAGCTTTGTGAGAATTAAAAATACATGTGTGAAGACGACTTGAACTCCTAACGAATATTATTCCTTCCCCCATATCGCGAAAGAAGCCACCTGGCAAGCCACCCCTTCTTTAGATTTTCAACGTTCTCATCTGCTAAAAATGAAAATAATCCTCCAGCACGGCTGCTCCTCCTCACAGGATGGGATGAAGTGATGGAGAGGGGAGGAGAGTGCTTACAAATCGAAAGATGATTACTGAATGGATTGCCAACACCCTTTTCTCTCATTTCTAGTCCGATAAAGTAGTATGTGATTTGCTTTTCAGCGTGTTTATACCCTTTTATAACACTATACAAGGAGAAGACGGTACCACATTTGTGGTAATTCCTTAAAATGGCTATTAGCAATTCGCTCTCCAGAACCCAAACCCACCATCCTCTCACCAAGGAGAGCAAAGTTAGGTCACTCCCTGGCCACAGGGGTGGCAAGTTTCTCCTCTCTCTCCCTGCTCTTGTTTTAGAGAATTGAGGTAGAAAACAAAGCTACTTAACAGTTGCATTGTTCTTTTATTCACACAAAACTAAATCACAAGCTAAGGAATTCCACTTAAGGACCATCATGAATTCACTGTGATCGTTTCCAACAGTAAGGGGATCTTTCTTGTCCTCTCGTTTTCTCATGCACTACAAGGAAACTGGGAGGTGCTCTGGCATTTCCTCAACAGAAGTTAAAGCATCTTTACAACTTTCATCCTAGTGAATCTATATGGGCAAGGCCTATGCTGAGGGATTCATCTAACATTTCAAGTTTCAGCTGCTGCTGCTGCAGCTGCTGCTAAGTCGCTTCAGTCGTGTCCGACTCTGTGCGACCACATAGACGGCAGCCCACCAGGCTCCCCCATCCCTGGGATTCTCCAGGCAAGAATACTGGAGTGGGTTGCCATTTCCTCCTCCAATGCATGAAAGTGAAAGTGAAGTCGCTCAGTCATGTCCAACTTTTAGCGACCCCATGGACTGCAGTCCACCAGGCTCCTCCGTCCATGGGATTTTCCTGGAAAGAGTACTGGGGTGAGTGCCATTGCCTTCCCCCCAAGTTTCAGCTATCACAGACATAATTTACTTGATCTTTTTCTCTTAAAAGAAAGGAGGCATTAAAATCAGTTCCACAGAAGCTACTAAGAATGTGGGTTTATCTTTGAGGATTATGCCTCCCTTTCTTCCCTCTACTAAACTTTAATAGCTCCCTTGTACTTTTCCAAATTACTAATCAGGCATGACAGAATGAGTAGGAATTACAGGAAAAATCCAGAGGGGGTAAAAATAAGTTGGATGAATGTATCGCGATAACTTCCAAGGCCCTCCTCTTGAAAACAGGCTTCTTGGAAAAGAAAGTGCAGAAATTTTAGGAACCAGTTCCTTGCTAAGTATTTACACTTCATGATACCTGCAGCAAACAAAGTGGCAACAGGAAGAAAGGATACAGACACAGATAGGCTCTCTTTCAGGTAGCAGGTAGGTCTCCACTCACTTTGTTTTCATAATGTTGACTTTCTATTGATGCTTCCACAAGTGTACACAAACCCTAAGTGTGTATGGTTTTGCTCACTGCTCGGAGCTCTGTTTTTTTTGTTGTTGTTGAGCATAACTTGGAAAGGATTTGGACAGTTCAGAAAAACTGCTAACACATTTTACACAACCTGTCCATTTGGAGACAGCTCAACCCCCAAGGCTTGCTAATACCCTTTGTATAAAAAAAAAGGCTGACCCAGCATCCACCTGCATCAGCTTGATCCTCTCAGCTTTGTCACACTCAGCACATAGGGTATGCGTCACAGCAAAATAAAGCGGCACCCCCCAGAGGAAGAAAAAGACTTGTTGAGTGGAGAGACAGCCTTTACACCAAGTTAACAGTGAACATCTGTTGGAAGGCTTTGAATCCAGAATCACTAGTGTTACCCTCCAAATCTATCTTCCACGAAAAAAAAAAAGCTCCACAGGTCGTGTTACTTTTCAAGGAAAATGCCATAAAAAAGTAGAGTCAGCAGTACAAGGCAGTCCCTATCCCAATACCCTTCATCCAGCTTCAACTATTAACAATTCATGTCCAGTCTCCATCTTGTTCCCCTTCACTTCTCCACTGGCAGCCCTCCCTCAAACTGGATTATTTTGCAGCAAATCTTGAACCTATATTTCAAATTTAGAATGTATTTCTAACAGCAAGGGTTTTTTAAAAACTGTAATCGGTATACCATTACCTAAAGCAACTAAACAAAGCTAATATTCTTCATACTAAAGAGTACAAATTTCCCCTATTGGCACAATTAAACTTTTTTTCATCAAATAAGCACCCACCAAGGTTTACACCTCTCACTGCCCTCCTCTCTTAAATAGCTTTTAAACCACAGGTTCCCCTGGCCCAATGATTCTCACAGCTGGCAGGCTGCTCCTCACCTGCAACTCCCAATAATCCAATTCTAGAGATACCACAAGGACAACCCAATCTTAGAGGCAGTCAAGGAAAAAAAAAAAAAAGCATATGTTAATTAGTAGTTTTGTCATTGAAGAAGCTTAAGAATAATCTGAAAAGCACATGTAAATGATCTGAACTGAGCCATTAGCAATTCTGAGGTCCAAACACTCATTCTTAAATCCTTTGCAATTCTGGTCTCTGTGGGTTTATCTCTGGGGTTTGAGCAACACTCTTCCCCCCCAACCCCGCCCTTACCTGAGTTATTTGCACAAGCAAAGCAATGGGGTGAACCCAGCGTGTTTCCTCCCGGCTGGACCTTCCTCCGCGGCCGCCTCCGGAATGCAGAGGGCGGGCCCTGCTGCCACCTCCCAAAGCCACCTGCCCAGGTGAGAAACAAACCTCACTGAGACTACAAATTCCGGTGGGTTATTGAGAGAACTCTGAGCCATCCATGACGGTCACGGATGAACCAAACCAGAACACCACGGTCTCTGGGAACAAACAGCCTGAAAAGTCCTCGGGCTTAATCCCAGTGTCCGGGGCTCGCTGGGTACCGTCCCCAACGCCCGGGGGCCAGGAGACTGAAGGCCCAACGAACGAAGTCCGCCCCCAACGAACACACGAGCAGGTGCGTCCGCGACGATACGCCCACCTGTGTGTGCCAGGGAGGAAAGCCGCGCCATTGCTAAAACATCAACTGTTTCATAATGTTTAACACCTTTCTCCCCGGCGAAGGGGGTGCGGAGCGTCTGGTGTGAGTGTACGACCAGCCCAGACCACCGGTTGCACGCCCGCACCCCAGCCCCGGAGCCCCACACACGGGACCGACCCCAGGCGCGAAGACTAGGACCACCCCTCAGCCGGACGGGTCAGGCTCGGGCGTCCTCGGCTTTCAGCCCAGGGCCCCCATCCACTCCAGGTACTAGACAACCCCAGCCTCTGAACCCGGGGCAAGAAACTCCGCTCCCTCCCCGAAGCGCAGAGCGCCGCCGGCGAAGCCGGGAGCGACGCGGTGCCGCCGGCGCGCCGAAGTCCCTGGTGGGGAAGCAGCGGCGAGACGCCGGGCGCCGAATCCCGCAACTCACCCGCTGCGCGGCGACTCCCGGCTCGCGCTCCGCGTGCGAGGCGCTGGTGCCGGACCAGACCCGCGACGAGGTCGCCGTCTGGACACCTGCCGCGCCCGGCCCCAGGTGACCAGGGACAGGTGCGGGCGGCGAGCACCGACCGCTGTATCCTGCAATAACCCCGCGGCCGCTCCGCGCGTCTCGACCAGGAAGTGCGGACGCAGCCCTTCGAGCGCGCACGCCCCGTCGCGACCCCGGCCGGAGAGCGCCGCCTGCGGGCGGGGCGGCGAGAGGCGAGCGAGGCCGGCCCCCTCGACCGCGGGAGAGGGACTGGGGTCGGCGCTGGCACGGGGGACGCCCCAGGGGTGTAGGGTGGGAGATGAGACCCCCTTTTGAGTGCCGGGCCTTCAGATCCCCCTACCCTTGCCCAAGGAGCTCCCATGTCCTCAGCAGGGTGCGCACGCGGGCACTATCAGTTTCCTCCAGATGCGGGTATGCACAGGGTGACAGAACTTCATGTAAACGAACGCCTATGAATTCACATTTTAAAATAAAACCGCAAACTGCATATTTGCAAGTAGTACATTTTTATTGCATTACCTCTTTCTCTGTCAACGTTACTGCTGCTGCTGCTGCTAAGTCACTTCAGTCGTGTCCGACTCTGTGTGACCCCATAGACGGCAGCCTACCAGGCTCCCCCGTCCCTGGGATTCTCCAGGCAAGAATACTGGAGTGGGTTGCCATTTCCTTCTCCAATGCATGAAAGAGAAAAGTGAAAGTGAAGTCGCTCAGTCTGTCCGACTGTTAGCGACCCCATGGACTGCAGCCTACCAGGCTACTCCGTCCATTGGATTTTCCAGGCAAGAGTACCGGAGTGGGGTGCCATTGCCTTCCCCAGTCAACGTTACTAATTTGTTATATTTATTCAACAAAATATTTGTTGAGTACCCACGACTTGCCAATCCTTTAAACAGGATGGGAATTTAATATAATTAAGTTTTATTAAATTATATCATAATATATGGGATATTACATGAAATTCCTATCCTTTAAAATACAGGCTAGGAATTCCCTGGCTGTCCAGTGCTTAGGATTCTGTGCTCACTGAGAAACACAGGTTGGATCTCTGGTGAGAGAGTTTAGTGTCACACACAGCAGAGCAAAAAAGGAAGAAAGAAAGAAAACCATAGTTTTCTCCTCATGCTTTTCCTGAAGAGCCTTGAACAGCGGAGTGGCCTGGGCCTTTCTTAACCTCCCGGAAAGGCTTTACTGGTCTTACAAGGAACTTAGCAACGGCCTGCCCAAAGCTGCAGAAAGAAGTAAATGTGGGCTCCTGAAGGCTCTGAGGAGCAGCTTGACCCAACCTGGGGAGGTCAGAGACGAATTTCTGGAGAAGGGGAGAGGTGTGCTGAGTCCTGAAGGACTACAGGGTTCATCATAATTGAAGTTTTTCAGCCAACATTCCACCGTGAGCAAACTCAGAAGCCAAAAGCTGGCCAGAAAGGGCATGTTCTGATAGAGGAATAGCAAATGAGTCAGGATAGCTGAGAAGAGGCTGTGAACTGGGAGCAGGGGTGTGGGGGGCCGATCATACTCCTATCAAACCTAACAACCTCCATCTATGGAGTGTATAGTATAAAACAGGAACTGGACATGCATCACTTCAAACTACACGATATAGGGTTATCACTCCCCTTTAAAGGAGACGAAAACAAGGTCTAGGATCGTGAGATGTCTTGCTAGTGACACAGCTGGGAGGAGGTAACCCTCAGGAGCTAGCCTGCATTCCTAATGATACTTTCCAGGTTAATCCAAGAGGCTGAATTATCTTCAGACGTTCTCAGCATCCTCAAGTATCCCCAGATGCCCACTGCTATCTCCCTATTCCAAAGCCTGTGTCAACAACTGCCCTCAGATCCCTTCCTGTCGAGATCGGATTCCAGAGCATATGGCTGTGCACACCAGACTTTTTCCCAAAGGAAACTGGGTTTCAGGGACCAGTGGAGGGACTAGGGCAGAGCCCTTTCTTGTTCCCTAACAGCGATTCTCTCCTTCTTCTGTAATAATAGAACTGAAGCTGAGCCCAGAGATGCTTAGGACAAAGGCTACATTTCCCTTCCTCCCTTGTGACAAAATACAGCAACAGTGGTGCCCAGGGCTCCTAAAATCCACTCAACCCAGCAGAACTTCTGAGGCAGCTGTTTCTCCCCCAACATCTGTCAGATGTTTTTCACGGGGCAGACACTGTTTACTGCCCCCTCAATATCCATTCCCCATTTTTTCCTTTCTAAGAGAACTCAGATTTTGTTCCAGAAGGCAACGTGCGGAGCTGAAACGCTCACCTTCTCAGAAGCCCTTGCAGGGCAGCCACATGACTCAATTCCCATCAGTGAGGTGGAGAGGGAAGGTATCTAGAGATTCCTGAGAAGGATTTTGCTCTCCTGAAGTGGACACCACCACTTTTCTCCTTTTGTTTTATTCTGGCTGTGAGGTTGCTGTGAGCTTGGAAGGTGAGCAACTGTCTTATGACCACAGGGAAACACATAAGGGAAAAGGAGGAGCTGCACCTACTGCAGACTGCCCAGTGCCAGACTTATTTCGTGAGGAAAATAATCCCTTTTTTTTTAAAGCACTCTTGGTTTGTTGCAAGCAATTGAATGCAATCCTAATGGATATACTATTCTTTTCAAAGAAAAGCCTCAGAAATCAGTCTAGCCAACCCACCTAAAACAGTGTGATAGGAGAAAGACGGTGCGATTTGGCATGAGACAAATCTATGAATTTCAGCTCTTCCATTTAGTTAGCTAATGACTTTTGGCAATTTTGGTAAAATTGGATTATTTACTATAAAATTAGAAATACAAAGCACAGTGCTTCCTGGCATATGGTGAATGATTAATAAATGATCAGTTTAGAGCCTCCACCAAGTGGATGCCCGGCCAATATGTAGATTCAGAATCACGTATCTACTTACTATTTCACTCCTTAGACAAATCTTTTGTCTATTCAGATCTTCAGTTCAGTTCAGTTCAGTCACTCAGTCATGTCTGACTCTGCTGCTGCTACGTTGCTTCAGTTGTATCTGACTCTGTGTGACCCCACAGACGGCAGCC
>SJYX01016989.1:254190-265056 GCA_006410675.1 Oreotragus oreotragus
GATTTCTTTGGAAGGAATGATGCTAAAGCTGAAACTCCAGTACTTTGGCCACCTCATGTGAAGAGTTGACTCATTGGAGAAGACTCTGATGCTGGGAGGGATTGGGGGCAGGAGGAGAAGGGGACGACCAAGGATGAGATGGCTGGATGGCATCACCGACTCGATGGACGTGAGTCTGAGTGAACTCCGGGAGATGGTGATGGATAGGGAGGCCTGGCGTGCTGCGATTCATGGGGTCGCAAAGAGTCAGACACGACTGAGCGACTGAACTGAACTGAACTGAAAAAAAAATGCATCCTTATTTGGGATTGGATATTGCACATGTGTGAGTTAAGTTAGGAGGAGGTTACATGGAGTAGAGTGGGCCCTAAACTAAAATAGCTAATGTATTTATGAAAAGGGGAAATTTGGACACAGACACACACAGGTAGAATACCATGTGAACATGAAAGCAGAGATTGGGGTGATACTTCTACAAGCCAAGGAACAGCAAAGATTGCAAGCAAACAGCCAGAGTCTGTGATAAAGGGAGGGAACAGAATTTTTTTTTCCTCACAGCCTTTGGAAGGAACCCACACTGCTGGCATTTTGATGTTAGACTTCTAGCCTTCAGAACTATGAGGCAATACATTTCTGTTCAAGCCACCCAACCTGTGGAGCTTTCTTACAGTCCTAGAAGACTAACACAGAAGGGAAGGTCCCAATAAGGAATGTGTTATCTAGCAAGTTACCAGTGTGACCAAATAGACCTTAATCCCAAATGGAGAACTCTGCAGACAGTGTAGAACTCAGAATTATCCTGCCAGATACAACTCAACAACAAAAGGACAACATGATTTTAAAATGGACAAGGATAGATATTTCTCCAAAAAATACATGCGAATGGCCAGTACAGTAAAAGAAAAGATGTTTAACATCTGTCTTGGTCTGTTCTAGCTGCTCTGACAGAATATTATTGACTGGGTGGCTTAAGCAACAGACATCTATTTTTCACAGTTCTAGAGGCTGAACGCCAGGATCAGGGTGCCAGCATGGTCAGATTGTTGGGGAAGACTCTTTTCCTGATCTATAGATGAGTGTCTTCTTGTATCGCATATGAAGGAGAGAGGGAGGGCTACCTCTCCCGGAGTTCACTCAGACTCACATTCATCGAGTCGGTGATGCCATCCAGCCATCTCATCCTCAGTCGTCCCCTTCTCCTCCTGCCCCCAATCCCTCCCAGCATCAGAGTCTTTTCCAATGAGTCAATTCTTCACATGAGGTGGCCAAAGTACTGGAGTTTCAGCTTTAGCATCATTCCTTCCAAAGAAATCCCAGGGCTGATCTCCTTCAGAATGGACTGGTTGGATCTCCTTGCAGTCCAAGGGACTCTCAAGAGTCTTCTTCAACACCACAGTTCAAAAGCATCGATTCTTCAGTGCTCAACTTTCTTCACAGTCCAACTCTCACATCCATACATGACCACAGGAAAAACTATAGCCTTGACTAGACAGACCTTAGTCGGCAAAGTAATGTCTCTGCTTTTGAATATCCTATCTAGGTTGATCATAATTTTCCTTCCAAGGAGTAAACGTCTTTTAATTTCATGGCTGCAGTCACCATCTGCGGTGATTTTGGAGCCCAAAAAAATTAAGTCTGACACTGTTTCCACTGTTTCCCCATCTATTTCCCATGAAGTGATGGGACCAGATGCCATGATCTTCGTTTTCTGAATGTTGAGCTTTAAGCCAACTTTTTCGCTCTCCTCCTTCACTTTCATCAAGAGGCTTTTGAGTTCCTCTTCACTTTCTGCCGTAAGGGTGGTGTCATCTTCCTGTCTGAGGTTATTGATATTTCTCCCGGCAATCTTGATTCCAGCTTGTGCTTCTTCCAGTCCAGCGTTTCTCATGATGTACTCTGCATAGAAGTTAAATAAGCAGGGTGACAATATACAACCTTGATGTATTCCTTTTCCTATTTGGAACCAGTCTGTTGTTCCATATCAAATCAAAATAGCAATGAGATACTTCACACCCACTGGAATGGCTAGATAAAAAAAGATGGACAATAACAAGTGTTAGAGAAACTGGAATTCTCATACAATGCTGGTGAAAATTTTGGTGTAGCTGCTTTGGAAAACAGTTTTCCAGTTCTTCAAAAAGTTAAGCATAGAGTTATCATATGACCCAGTAATTCCAATCCTAGATATTTACTCAAGAAAATCAAATTTATATGTCTACACAAAAACATGAATCCAACATTATTCATAGTAGCAAAAGTGAAAACAACCCAAATATCCATGAGTTGATAAACGGATAAACAAAATGTGGTATAACCATAAAACGGAATATTATTAGCAATTAAAAGAATGAAGTCCTGATATATAGCACAACCTGAATGAACTCTTGAAAACATAAATGAAAGAAGACAGTCACAAAGGGCTACATATTATATGATCTCACTTATATGAAATTCCCCAAAGGACAAATCTGTAGAGACCAAAAGTAGGTTAGTGGTTGCTAGGGGCTGCAGAGAGGGTGGGATGGGGAGTGAGTACTACTGGGTTTCTTTTTAGAGTAATGAGAACATTCTGGAATTGAGTAGGAGTGATGGTTGCAAAACTATATGAAAAGACTAAACGCTGCTAAATTGTACATGTTATAAGTGTGAGTTGTATGGCATGTAAACTGTATCTTAATAAAAAAAAATGAGACATAAAATTTAAAAATACTCTGCTGCTCAAAGGAGGAGGGAGCTGGAATGTTGATCTGCCAGCTCCTAGCAGTCATTGCTTGAAAGCTGCTCCTGAGATACGTTAATTCCCTGGAACTTGAGGCCTGATTCATATGTGGACTCTGGGAGCCAGAGAGAACCTACGCAAGAGTTGGTACTTGGAAGCTGGGCCTAAAGATGTTCAGGAAGTATTCATTCCAAAAGTGTGGAAAGTTCTCTATGGGCTCATGCGCCAATGCTACTTGCCTTCCAGGGTTATATAGTGTTGACTTCTTCCTGCTCTGTCCTCACACAAGTCAAAAGTAATCTCTCAACTTGGAAGATGAAGTGTTACACAATGAGGGTTTTCTATGAAGTATCTATAATTTAATTCATTTTGAGGTTATCCACAGTCATTTTAGCAACAAACAACAGAAATCAACTAACTTGGGCTAGGATGGCTATAATAAAAAAGATGGACAGTATCAAGTGTTAAGGAGGATGTGGCAAACTAGAACCCTCATTTATAAGAAGAGGATGAAGTTATTGTTAAAGTCTGAGTGGCTCTGAGACTTATGCATGAAGCTGGAGAATCAGGCTCAAATACTGAACTGTAGCCAGAGAAACCTCATGTCAGAGCAAGGGCCGAAGTCACAGCAATTCTGCTATGTTTCCAAGGCACACACCTTCAGCACAGCAAGCCTGAAATGGTTAAGATCACACAGTGATTTCTAAACGAAGGCTAGATTAGACAGGCTTTGAGTACAGGGCTCTCTGAATCCAAAGTCCCCTATTCTTCCTTCTGCAAGTTTGCAGTTTCTTCATAACGGAAATGGACGCATGATGGCAGAAAGGTAGCTGCTAATGACGATGCCACTGGGACTTGGACAGAGCCCCTATTTGCCAGATGCAGTTTAAGTGGTATTGTTAGCAAATGCAGTCACAGTCTGCACTCATACCTGTGTCTCAAACAACTAATCGCCTAAGTTGCCTGTCTGTTCTGTTTGCCAGGTACAGCTGGTCCATGCTGAGTAGGTAAATGATTTACACCCCAGAGACAGTCTCCTCAGAGCTCTCACCCCTCCTCCATTTGTGTAACTCTCCAAACTTGAGTTTCCTGGTCCTATTCTGTCTGCCTCCATTTCTAAAGTCCTTTATCCTTTTTTTCTAAACCACAGCACTCTGTGTCATCAAACCCTCCTTATTTTCACTCACCTTTGTCTAGATCTTTTAAAGGCTAAGCTGCTCTCAAATGTTTTGATCTCTGGACTCCTTAAATGCTCTTTTAATAATTATTGAGGATGCTAAAAACTTCTGTTTTTGTGAATTATTTCTGTCAATATTTTACTGCATTAGGAACCAAAAGAGCAAAAATTTTAAAAAGCTATTCTTCATTAATTTAAAAACAACAGTGAAAGAGATTATAGGTTAACATAAATAAGGTGTTTTTATGAAAATGTATTTTTCAAAACAAAAAATTTGTGATTCTCTTTACACAAAATAAAAAATTAATTTATTTGCTTCTATTTCTTAAAATAGAAGCTTAGGCTCTTAAAATTTCAAAACGTTCTCTTTTTCTGATATAAACATTTAGTGGTATAAATTTCTCTCTAAGCACACTTTGGTTATATGCCCCATATTCCTGTATGTTTTATCTTTATTTTCATTTGATTCAAAACATTTGCTAATTGTCCTTTTGATACCCTCTTAGGCCGATCAGTTATTTATAAGTATGTTGTCTAATTTCCAAACATTTGAGGATTTACCAGATATCTTCTATTTTATATTTCTGTTTTAATTCTGTTGTGATTAGAAAATTTTGTAGAACAAATTCTACAAATTCAATCCTGTAGAACATTTCTTATTGCCTAGGATATGGTCTATCCTAGTGAATGTTTCATGTGCACTTGAAAAGGATATGTATTCTGATGTCATTAGGTAGCATGTTCTATAAATGGAATTTAGGTCAAGTAGGTTGATAGTGTAATTCACTTTTATATCCTGTCTGATTTTTCTACTTGTCCTGAGACAGTAACATTAAAGTCTCTAATATATTTGCAGAACAGTCTCTATTTCTCCTATCAGTTCTCATAGTTTTTGCTTCTTACATTTTTAAACTGTGTTCTTAAGTGCATGCATATTCAGGGTTATGTTTTCTTAATGAATTAATGCCTTTATCATCATGCAGTGTCCTGCTTTGTCCACTTGGACATTAGCAAAGCCACCTGAGCTTTCTTTTGATTTGCACTGGCACGGTACATCTTTTTCCATCCTTTTCTTTTTAGCCTATCTATGCTTTTAGTTTTATCCAATCTGGCGACCTCTGCCTTTTACCTGGGGGGTATTTAGACCACTTACTCTTAGTGTTAGCCCTAAATTTACCATCTTTCTAGTTGCTTTCTGTTTGATCTGCTCTTAATTTATTTTCCCTTCTTTCCCTGCCTTTTAATCTAATTAATTATTTATTATGTTTTTATTTAACCTTTACTAGACTTATTAACTATGCATCTTTAAAAAATTTTGGTAGTTACCCTAAAATTTACAATATATATTTTTAACTTAACACAATGTACTTTCAGATAATATTATGGCTTTTTGTTGTTGCTGCTATTGGTCTGCATTCAGATGAAGTTTCCAACAGAATGTAAATCAACTGTATCACTAAGCACATTGTTTAGTTCCTGATTCTTTTTTTTTTCAGATCAAGATTTTCTTGATGAAGTAAGCAGTATGTTGATTACATTCGTGAACAAGCTCTCTCTGTGTTGTGATCTAGTAATAGCACAGTTTTGGCCCAGCACCACTTCTCAGATCATACTTTGAGTAGCATACTGATCTAAGCCATAGGCCAGAATATCTTTAAGGATAAGGAGGCCTATGTATGTTCTCTTCTACCAGCTCCTGATGCATGATCTAGAGCCCACTACCTTCAAGAAAGGAACAGTCAAGTCTTTTCTCAAAGTACCTAAAAGACATCAAAATAAACAGCCCACATCTACTTTGACTAAAGCCTTCTTTTCTCAGATACACGCACCCTATGTTCATGGCAGCACTGTTCACAATAGACAAGACATGGAAACAGCCTGAATGTCCACTGACAGATGACTAGATAAAGAAAATGAGGTACATATATGCANGTGTTGACCATCTGGTGATGTCCATGTGTAGAGTCTTCTCTTGTGTTGCTGGAAGAGGGTGTTTGCTATGACCAGTGCATTTTCTTGGCAAAACTCTATTAGTCTTTGCCCTGCTTCATTCCGCATTCCAAGGCCAAATTTGCCTGTTACTCCTGGTGTTTCTTGACTTCCTACTTTAGCATTCCAGTCCCCTATAATGAAAAGGACATCTTTTTTGGGTATTAGTTCTACAAGGTCTTGTAGGTCTTCATAAAACCGTTCAACTTCAGCTTCTTCAGCATTACTGGTTGGGGCATAGAGTTGGATAACTGTGAAATTGAATGGTTTGCCTTGGAAACGAACAGAGATCATTCTGTCGTTTTTGAGATTGCATCCAAGTACTGCATTTCGGACTCTTTTGTTGACCATGATGGCTACTCCATTTGGTACATATATGCAATGGAGTGCTACTTAGCCATAGAAAAGAATGAAGTAATGTCATTTGCAGCAAATGGATGCACCTAGAGCTCATCATAGTGAGTCAGTCAGAAAGAGAAAGACGAACACCATGTGCTGTCACTTATGAGTGGAACCTAAACTGTGACGCAAATGGACCATCTATGAACCAGACACAGACCCACAGACAGAGTGGACTGGTGGAGGCCGAGGGGGAGGGGCTGCAACGGGAAGCTGGGTTTAGCAGAGGTAAGCTATTACATATGGAATGGATAAACAGCAAGGTCCTACTATACAGCACAGAGAACTATATTCAGTATCCGATGATAAACCATAATGGAAAAGAATACAAGAAAAAAGAATGTATATACATGTATAACTGAACCACTTTGCTGTATAGCAGCAATTAACACAACATGGAACATCAATACATCAATTACGTTTCAATAAAAAGACTTTTCTCATATTCTCTGCTGCTGCTGCTGCTAAGTGGCTTCAGTCATGTCTGACTCTGTGTGACCCTATAGACGGAAGCCCACCAAGCTCCCCAGTCCCTGGGATTCTCCAGGCGAGAACACTGGAGTGGGTTGCAATTTCCTTCTCCAATGCACGAAAGTGAAAAGTGAAAGTGAAGTCTCTTAGTCATGTCAAACTCTTAGCGACCCCATGGATTTCAGCCTACCAGGCTCCTCCATCCATGGAATTTTCCAGGCAAGAGCACTGGAGTGGGGTGCCATTGCCTTCTCCGTCTCATATTCTCTAACGCTCCACAATTTTTGTCTTTGCTTTACTTTTTATTCAAGTATAATCTACAGATGGAAAAGTGTACATATATTCCTCTGTTCATGAGATTTTCCAGGTAAGAATACTGGAGTGGGTTGTCATTTTCTTCTCCGGGGATCTTATCAACAGGGATTGAACCTGCATTTCCTGCATTGCAGGCAGATTCTTTACTGGCTGAGCCACCAGGGAAGCCCATAAATGTACAAATCAATGAATTTGCATAAACTGATTACACTAGGGTAACCAGCACACAGATTGAGAAACAGAGCACTACCAGAACCAAAGATGACCTCCTTGAATCCCCCCACCCTTCTGCCACTGTCCCTCAACAAGGGCACGGCTATTTTGACTTCAAACAGCGTAGCTTTGTGTTGGTTCCAGTGTTTAGCTATCACAATAACGCTGCTTGGACTCATCTTAAAAAAGAATCTGTAAACATTTTTTGATGCATTTCTGTTTGGTATATTCCTAGGAGTGGAGTGGTTGGGTCATAAAGTTGGTATGTGTTTGGCTTTAGTAGATATTACCAAACAGTTTTCTGAAATTGTTACATCAATTTATTCTCCTGCTGACAAGGCATGAAAATTCCATTTGCTTCACATCTTCACCAACACTTGAATTTTCTTTTATTTTAGCCATTCTAGTGGTTATGTTGGAGAAGGCAATGGCAACCCACTCCAGTACTCTTGCCTGGCAAATCCCATGGACGGAGGAGCCTGGTAGGCTGCAGTCCATGGGGTCGCTAGGAGTCGGACACAACTGAGTGACTTCACTTTCACTTTTATGTATTGGAGTAGGAAATGGCAACCCACTCCAGTGTGCATGCCTGGAGAATCCCAGGGACGGGGGAGCCTGGTGGGCTGCCGTCTCTGGGGTTGCTGGGTCGGACACGACTGAAGTGACTTAGCAGACTTATCACCTGTGGCTATGTAGTGGTGTCACAATGTGGTTTTAATTTGATGACTATTGATATTGAGGATGTCTGCACGTGTTTATTTGAGAAACATTTCAGATGCTTACTTGGAAGATGCTGGGGGTTCCAATCTTTTGCTTATTCTTTATTTTGGGCTTCTGCATTTTTCTTACTGATTTGTAAGAGTTATGGATACAAATCAGATATAAGTATTAAATATATCTTCACTTACTCCAAGTCTTATCTTTTTACTTTCTTAATAGTGTCTTTTGATAAACAGAAGTTCTTACTATTACTGTAGCTAAATTTATCATTTTTCCCTCTTTATGGTCTGCATGATTTTGGTGACCTCTTTAAGAAATCTTTACACCCTCAAGGTCATGAAGATATACTCCTCTCTTTTTTTTTTTATAAAGGTTTATTATTCTACATTTCATGTTTAGATCTTTAGTCATCTGGAATTCATTTTTGTGTATGATGGGATATAGAGGTCAAGATTTTTTTTCCATATAGGTACTTTTGTCCACATATTCACATTCACTTCCCACCAGACTGGAGTATCATATTTATTTTAAATCAAGTGAATATAAACATGTGAGTATTAATCTTTTTCAAGGCTATTGGCTATTTTGGGTCAGATTTTTGTAGATATTTCTGTCTACATTTTAGAATCAGCCTATCATTTTTCATTAAAGAAATTCCTATTGAGATATTGATTAGAATTTAATTTAACATATACATCAATTTGAGGAGAAATGAAATCTTTATAATATTGTCACAAATCAGGAACATGTTATATATTAATCCATTTATGTCTTAATATATGTTAGTTTATCTTAATATTTTTCAGTTTTCAGTGTAAAAGAGTGGTATTTCATCACAGTAACATTGCTTGCACATCTTGCTAGACTTAATCCTAGGTGTTTTATATTTTTTGATGCTATTGTAAATGGTAGTATTTTAATTTCTACTTGTTTGTTGTTTGTATATAGAAACATTAATACTATTTCATTTTTAATCTAATGTATATTAATCTTTATCCAATAGCTTTCCTAGTTCCAGTGGCTTGTCCGTAAATTCTTCTGTATTTTCCCTGTATATAATCATGTCATACAATTTCTTTTCAACTCTTATGCTTTTTATTCCTTTTTCTTTCCTTAGTGCATCAGCTGGTACTTCTAGTATGATATTCAATAGGAGGCCCTTTTTTGGGATTGGAATGAAAACTGACCTTTTCCAGTCTGGTGGCCACCGGTGTTTTCCAAATTTGCTGGCATATTGAGTGCAGCACTTTAACAGCACCATCTTTTAGGATTTGAAACAGCTCAACTGAAATTTCATCATCTCCACTAGCTTTGTTTGTAGTGATGCTTCCTAAGGCCCACTTGACTTCACATTTCAGGATGTCTGGCTCTAGGTGAGTGATCACACCATGGTGATTATCTGGGTTGAGCAGATCTTTCCCGTATAGTTCTGTGTATTCTTGCCACCTCTTCTTAATATCTTCTGCTTCTGTTAGGTCCATTCCATTTCTTCCTTTATTGTGCTCATCTTTGCATGAACTGTTCCCTTGGTATCTCTAATTTTCTTGAAGAGATCTGTAGTCTTTCCCATTCTATTGTTTTCCTCTATTTCTTTGCATTGATCACTGAAGAAGGCTTTCTTATCTCTCCTTGCTGTTCTTTGGAACTCTCCATTCAAACAGGTATATCTTTCCTTTTCTCCTTTGCCTTTGCTTCTCTTTTCTCAGATATTTGTAAGGCCTCCTCAGACAACCATTTTGCCTTTTAGTATAGTATAGAGANTTCCTCTATTTCTTTGCATTGATCACTGAAGAAGGCTTTCTTATCTCTCCTTGCTGTTCTTTGGAACTCTCCATTCAAACAGGTATATCTTTCCTTTTCTCCTTTGCCTTTGCTTCTCTTTTCTCAGATATTTGTAAGGCCTCCTCAGACAACCATTTTGCCTTTTAGTATAGTATAGAGAACTATATTCAGTATACTCTAATAAACCATAATGGAAAAGAATATTTTTTAAAAAGAATGGGTGCTGGTAAACACCTCAACGTGCTGGGAGGGTGGCTCTCCTGGAGAAGGCCTGAAAGCTCTGCTCCTTCCTCCTAATACCATGCCCCATGCATCTTAACCATTTGGCTGAGTGGTAACCTTTACAATAAACCAGTAATCCAGTAAGAGATTCCTGAGAGAAAAGCCTGCACAGCAACGAAAACCCAGCACAGCTAAATAAGCCGAGGAGCCCGCGTGGGGAGCCACAGACACGGCCAAGAAAAGAAGGCCCCTGTGAATCCAGCCTCCAGAAACTCACCTGAGAGGGTGGCTCCTGAGAGAGAGAAGGGCCAGAGTGTCCCTCCTGAGACAGGGGCCAGTCTGCCTGGAAACACGTCTCTTCTCTGCCCTCGATCCCGGCGGGAGCGACTCAGTCATTAATCAACCGGGTGGAGAAGCCTGATGTGGAGACACTCAGGTCCAGCCCGGCAGCGGCTCTATACTGTGGGCCTGCCTCCTAGGGGGTGGGTCCCCCCTCTGCTGCCGAGCTGCTCAAGTTCAGAGGGCTCTTCCAGCAGTGAGGACACACAAGCAAGCGGAGGTCTTTGGATGCTTCCTGGGCCCACCAGGTGATTCTGATACACACCTTGGGCTGAAGACTGCTGACTTAATTACTAGATATTTCCATCAGGTGGAGGCAGACTCTACTAGTCTGAAAGTTATGGCGGCGAGACAGGCGTGAAGCTGGAACGTGGATGTAGGTTTTTTGGCTAGTGACCTGAGCTGCTGAGTTGTGACAACAGCTAACCCTACCTGCAGCAGAGAGGTCCCTCTGGTGTCAGCCAGGACTTGTGAGCCTGTCCCACCTGAAGGTCCACGTCTCTGAGAGTCATCCTTCCTG
>SJYX01016989.1:282763-295182 GCA_006410675.1 Oreotragus oreotragus
GGAACCAGTCTGTTGTTCCATGTCCAGTTCTAACTGTTGCTTCCTGACCTGCATACAGGTTTCTCAAGAGGCAGGTCAGGTGGTCTGGTATTCCCATCTCTTTCAGGATTTTCAGCAGTTTTTTGTGATCCACACAAAGGCTTTGGCATAGTCAATAAAGCAGAAATAGATGTTTTTCTGGAACTCTCTTGCTTTTTTCAATGATCCAGTGGATGTTGGCAATTTGATCTCTGGTTACTCTGCCTGTTCTAAAACCAGCTTGAACATCTGGAAGTTCACGGTTTACGTATTGTTGAAGTCTGAGTTGGAGAATTTTGAGCATTACTTTGCTAGCATGTGAGATGAGGACAATTGTGCAGTAGTCTGAACATTCTTTGGCACTGCCTTTCTTTGGGATTGGAATGAAAACTGACCTTTTCCAGTCCTGTGGCCACTGCTGAGTGGCATATTGAGTGCAGCACTTTCATAGCACCATCTTTTAGGATTTGAAATAGCTCCACTGGAATTCCATCACCTCCACTAGCTTTGTTTGTAGTGATGCTTCCTAAGGCCTACTTGACTTCACATTCCAGTATGTCTAGCTCTAGATCCAAATGAATTTGGATCTACTCAAAAACATGTCAACTAAATGCCACAGACATTGGCTTAAGAGCTTGCTAAAGACAAATCCATTTCTTTGTGCGGTTATCTGCATAGGCATCCACTAGAATTGGATTTCAGTTATCCAAACTGTAAGGGCACGCTCTGCAAGGTTGTGAGATATTTTCTAACAATGTTTGTTGATAAGGACCCATCAGGGGTGAACTCATCAGAATTGTTCTCTAGGAACTTCTCTTTGGTTTACTGGTCTTGGGGCCCAACAGGAAGCAGATAGTTCTTAAATGATGACACTTTGAGGAGATATTAACAAAGATGTGGGGTGTAGGGGACTTCACAAGAGGAAACACAATAGCTTCAACAACTCCTGGCTAGTAGCAGCAGATCTGGCATCACCCCTTGGCCAGAAGGGAAGAGAACAAGAGTGGCAAATCTAAAGAAATAAGCAAAGTTTAGAGGACGTGGTTACCTTTGAGTACTGAGGTAGCTCATTGTGGGAGAGCCAAGACCATCCCTGACCATCCTCAGATCTCCAGCCATGACATTCCTTAGCCAAACCTACCCAGAAGCCAGGAGGCGAAGGGGCCCACTGTTGTGGCCCACTCATCAGCCTTTTGGGAACAGAGAGCAGAGTGGAACTGTAAGAGGTAGAGATATCCAGCACACTTGGCAAATTTCTACCACAGCGATTTTCAAACTATTTGATGGTCTAAGAGGGCAAAAAAAACAAAACAAAACAAAAAAACCCAAGGCTAGCCTAAAATTCTGGCATGTTAAGCTTTTGGCATTAATGAATGAACGAAGAACTGAAATATTACTGAAAAACAGAGTAAAAGGAAACTACAATTAGGAACTACGTATTTACTTTCAGTCAGAATGGATACTTAAAATGTTATGGAAATTCTGCAGCATGGTTCAGCAATAAACTCTCTTCTGTAGATCAGACAGATACGTCACAGCTTTATAATAGTTAGGTACAGTTCATCCTCCTTATTTGTGGATTCTTTATTTGTAAATTTGCCTATGGTTTAAAACTTTCGTGGTGCTTTCAGTCATGCATATAGTGGTGAAAAATTTGACCTAGCCCAATGCATATGCTCCCAGTTGAGGGTGACAAGATGACATGCTGTGTTCTTGGTTCAGTTCATAAAATTTAAACAAGCATCCTTTGCTCTATTTAGCACACAGTTTTTTGCATTTTTTTTTTAAATTGGTGGTTTTACTGTTTAAAATGACCCCTAAAATGGCCCCCAAACAAAGTGCTGAAATGCTGTGTAGTGTCTAAGTACTAGACGGCAGTGACAGAACTTATGGAGGAAGCATGTGTGTTAGGTACACCTGGCTTGGGCATGAAGTCACAGTGCTGTTGACCCATGAATTCAATGCTAGTTAACAGAACATAAAGACACCTGAAACAAGTTCATGTGTTGACTAGTTGGTAAACATGTGGCCAGGGACTCATAGAATAAATCCAGTATTCCCCCTAGGAGCAACGGTTCCGTATTTGCTAATTCTGTGTTGGTGGGTACCTTTATGGGATTCCCAGGTGGCGCTAGTGGTAAAGAACCTGCCTGCCAACACGGGCGATGTAAGAGATGTGGGTGTGATCCCTGCGTCAGGAAGATCCCCTAGAGAAGGACATGGCAACCCACTCTAGTACTCGTGGTCCACAGGGTTGCAAAGAATTGGACATGACTGAAGCGACTTAGCAAGCATGCAACATGGTGACTTTATAGAACCCAATCACCATGAATAATGATGATACATGTTCTTTTCTAGTCCCTAATAAAGATTCAAAACAGAAAATTCAATTTACCAAAGACACCAATGATTTTTCTATATTAGCAACTAACTGGCACTCATAACGCAAAACCAGGAAGGGGGAAAACATTAAAACCTGCGCATAATTTTAATATATTAAAATTTATTACTTTTTGATAGTATTCAGCTAAATCCAAATTATTTCAATTAAAGTTGTCTAGAAGACCATATAGCTTGAAAATTAAAGAAATCAGTGGGAAGGAAAAGGAAAAACAATCTATTTAATACATTGATTTTACAATCACAAATGCATTATTATCTGGACTCAGTTGGTTAATTCAATCCTGCTTATTAGTTAGGCCAATTTATACCCACTCCACAATAAATCCTACATTATCCACAAGCTTTATGCTTTTATTTACAGTAGCATAGCAAACCTGAAGTCGTTTTTTTAAAAAAAAAAATCACGATTCCATTGACTAATGTAACCAATTTCCCATGCTCTGGCGTAAGAATATTTGATGTTAGTCAACAAAGACAGCCATCTATTATTCTTGAGAAATATAACAGTGGCAGTCTTTTGATTTTTTGTTTAAAGTAACTTTGAATAGTAAAAGAGCTGAAATTTCTAACTTGCTTCCTAAGCCACATTAAGAATGACATTTTCACCCAGGGACCTTCAAATATTTTTAAAAATTGGATTAACATTCTTTAAGAATCCACACATATTAATAAGAAGCTGACTTTCCCATCAGGCTTCAAATGCCTTAAAGATAAGACATAGTACATACATTATAAAGGGCTTATGGATGAATGTTGACTGCCTGGGCATTGTTACAACAGTAAAGGTTAAATCACTTTTATTTCTGAAAGACACTTTTGGTACCATTATCATATCCCAAAATAGGTATTAATGCTACTGATGATTAAGAAGCTCAGAAGTTATAATTATACATCCCTTATTGTGGAAATAAAGTAGGAGAGCTCTGAAATGTGAGGGAAAAACACCCAGGCACTTAAATCAATGAATATTTGCTAGGAGGAAACTTAAAGTGATTGCAGCCTTGAGAGAGCTGCAGTAACATTAAATAGCCACATTTTTGTCTACTTATAAGGAATACCGTAAAGAAGCAAACAAGCCATGTTTAACAAAATGTGTTAGCATACAGAAAGTGTAGTTTTTCACAACTTACAAAAATTTAAATCTTTAGTCTAACACTTAGATGGGAAACAGCCTAAAGAAAAATGAAGAACTATACACACCACCCATTTCAACTACAAAACGCTCTGTGACTGAAGGAAAATAATTCAATATTCATTATCATTTTGTAAGAGTATAACTTCAAGGAATGATTATGCTCATAAGTAAACACACGATATTCCTAAAGATTTGTAACTAAGGTTTGCAAGACATGAAATCAAACTGCAAAACTAGTTGAAAGCAATTAGAGTCCAATAGTTCTCTTATGTTTTCTTTTATGCTCTTTATTTTAAATTGATATTTTAGAACAGTAAATTATCTTTCATAGCAGTTTCCTGGTCTGATAATATAGTACCCCATTTCTGAATGTAGAGATTTAAGATAAATCAAAATAAACATTAAGGCGTACAAACAGCTAAGTCTGCTCTTATTTAATAAAGATCATTTCAACTCATATTCAAATACATGGAATGTTGGCACAAAACTGAAGCTGCTGTAGAAAGATCACAGATGTTCTGTGGGTTATTGAAACTTCCATCTAAAAACATACCCTTAAATGGTCTTAATTGTACAAATTTAAGTGTTGAGAAAATGTCTAAATAATAAGTAACAATTAAAATAAAATGTTTATTTGTAAATTATGTACAGAATACATTTTACTTTACGACAAGGAAATGGGAAGAACCATCACCTTCCAGCCAATTCTGCTTGCTTCCTCTGTTGGAGATGACCATCTTACTCTGAATCAGGTGTACAAATCAGTTTGGATTTCCTAAGTTGGAAAAGGAGAATTTGTAGCTAAACTAAAAGTGTTGCTGCATTATTATGAGTTGGCTTGTTTCCACAAAATGTTTTTGAACCCTGCTAAGTTAGAATCTTAGAAGTTTTCTGGTATAATTGAATAATCAACAAAAGCTAAACTAATTTAAGCATTTCATCTCAAAGAAACTGAAATGGCTACAAAACTATGCTTAATCTGAAATACTGGTGTTTATTTTTATCCCTTTTTGTTATTCTGATTAGTCTAACAGTAAAAAGCCATACAACTATCAAAAATGCCATTAATCTAAATGTCATTGTGGAAAGTGCATCTTTGATAATTGTCAAAATAAATGAGACCTATTTACTGTAAAATTATCAAATAGATAAAACTTATAAATGGCTTTAGACTGTATCAATAATAGTATTACATGAAATGAAGGACTGAATGTAACTGCTTAGATGGCAAATCCATTTCAGTAAATGGATTTAAAGAATGCTACAAATGCCAATGTGTACATTATGATGATCAGCCAACATAGAAAATCCAACCTCTTGCACATATTTAGTCCCCAAATTAGTCAGATTATGATTTTTCATGGGAAGATTTAGCTGTTTCTCCATCATTGTCTTCTTCCTCCTCCTCTTCACAATCCCCATCTGTTTGCTGTTCCAGTTCCTCTTTTGTGATCATTTCAAAATCATTCCCATTTCCACTACTGTGTTGGGATCGGTCATCTTCCCTCCTGTCACTGTCTGTGTCTGAATGCCGTTCTCCACCTGAGCCTTCTGTTCCATGATTTCCTGGTCCTACTTTCCCCTCCTCATCCTCCTTTTTCTCACTGTCTGACTTTTCCTCACTGTCGGACTTCTGCTGCTTTTTGGTTTCAGATTTCTCATCTTTCTTTAAGTCTGCTTTTGGTCCTTTGTATTCATGTGTGTACAGAGGTCTGAAGGAGTCAATGAAGCCCACGTCAGCAGTCAGATTTGGCAAGAACCAAAAATGGTGTCTTCCTCCAGTTATGAGCCAAATGATGAGAAACAGAATGCAACGAGCTGTGGGAGAAAAATTTCTCTAATTGAATAATTCAAGCATTGACTCAGACAGCAGGGAATATTTGTTAATGAAAAAGTGGGAAAACATTCAGAGTCTTCCTATTTGAATATTACATGCACCTTAAATATAAACAGTTAAACCTTAGTTTAGCAGCTATCAAGGGTATTCTGGGCACACAGCATTCTGCTCTGAACTTGAGGGCACAATGCTGCAGTGCCATTCAAAAAAGTGCTTTTATGTTTTTTTCATCTGGGCACTGTTTCTTGGATATACTTATATCCAAGTATCCACTTATTTCTTGGATATACTTATACTTTATGTATTTCGCTATGTTACAGTTCAATAAGCACAGCTGCCAGTTGGACCCTGGAAGTATGCGTGAAATCATGGTAGAAGAAAAAAGGAAATAAACTCAAGCAAGAGATGAATGCTATCTTAAGAAGCCTTAGAAAGGAGAAAGCAGGGTTGCACTACAACATCTCTAAATACTTGTGCCTTTATAAGGTGATTCCTCCATTAAAAAACAGAAAAAATTATGCTTTTTACAACCATTCTGGTATAATCACAAATATAACCCTGCACAGGCTCACTATTATAGAGAAGTGTATATATTGTTACTTTTGATTTTAGAAGAAATGAAAATGAAATTATTTCCATGGGTCCCTAAATGTATCCTGAGTTCAAGGCATGTGCTGACCCTGCCTAAAGGTTAAGTCTTCTAAGTAAAAATACTTTTGAACAATAAGAGAACATTTTCCTAAGAGCAATTTCTTTTTATTTAAGGACAACCTTTTCCCAATATTAAGTAACATACAATGCAAATGAAATTCAGATTGGTTTAACAAATAGGTTTGAAGTTACTCTTTTAGAGCAGTATGACAACTATGGGCTTCCCTGGTGGCTCAGATGGTAAATAATCTGCCTGCAATGCAGGAGACACGGATTTGATCCCTGGGTTGGGAAGATTCCCTGGAAAAGAGAATGGCTACCCACTCCAGTATTCTTGCCTGGAGAATTCCATGGACAGAGGAGCCTGGCAGGCTATAGTCCATGGGATCAACAATGGTTAGAGAATGGAAGAAACTGAGAATTTTAAAGTTTATAGTAATGAACTATCACAAACCCCAGTATTTCATATAGCTTTCTTTTAATTTATCACATATATGGAGCTGAGTAATTTGTCTGGATTTTACTTTTTTAAAGGTCACGATTATGTGAATGTTATGAACTAATTAATTGACAGGTTTCTTGGGTTTCATTTTAGTTTTTGTTTTCTTTACAGATAATCCTATTATTGTTTTCTAATAAAGTTTGAAAAAAAGCTCATTTATGTTTCTTCCATTATTTAGCTTCAGACAAAAATAATCATAGCTGCCTTGACTTTTACAAAGCAGTAATTTCTGTTTTCACAAAAGGTCATAAATATTCCGAAAGACTGTATACACACCAGTATCTTTTGTGCGTACAAAGAGAAAAGGCAAATATGCTTGAAAATATAAATAAATCAGTGAATAAATCCCACTGATAATGAACATCTCTTAAAGAGGCTGGATATTTTTTTCTCCAAATAGAATTATGATGTTACAATAGGTTTTGAAGGGTTGTAAAACAGATAGTTCATAATATGAAATCTTGCCTGAAATCCAAAAGGCAACATTAAAGTGGCAAATAAAATCGCATCCCTGTGGGTATAGCAGAATTCTCTTTTTTCAACAGTTTTTCTCTATATGCCAGTATATTAATAGGGGCAAAAAGAGAAGAATCATGAGAAAAACTACTGTGATATGTATTGTCATACCATTTCTATGGCCTGGCATGCTGCAATCCATGAGGTCTCAAAGAAATCAGACACAACCGAGCGATTGAACTGACTGAACTGAACCATTTCTATACTAAAAGTGACATACTCAGAAAATTGCCAGAGGTCTTATTTTAAATGGCAATACTAAATATACATATTGAAAACAACACCAAATTTAATTTGGCCAATAAATAATACTTCATGAGATAATATAATAAAATATCCAATTTACAAGTCGGATACAGATCAAACCATTTAAAAGTATATTTGGAATTTTCTAAGAAAAGTAACAAAAATGTTGGATTTATTTTCTGATTTGGCAGCTTCCCTAGTGGTGCAGAGGTTAAAGCGTCTGCCTGCAACGTGGGAGACCTGGGTTCGATCCCTGGGTTGGGAAGATCCCCTGGAGAAGGAAATGGCAACCCACTCCAGTATTCTTGCCTGGAGAATCCCACAGACGGAGGAGCTTGGTGGGCTACAGTCCATGGGTTGCAAAGAGTCGGACACGACTGAGCGACTTCACTTTCACTTTTCTGATTTGAGTGACAAGGCTGTTTAACATACATTGCTACTTAAACTCCTAGTATATTTAAAATGAAAAATTATAGGAAGAATTACTAAAGAAACAATACTTTAAATAGCAAAACAAGATAATAACCATATATTACTGTGAATATCAGTTTAAATGAAAGATAAGCAAATGGGTTAACTCTATTCAGTGGAAATTAACCTTTGCTGAAAATTTTCAAAAAGCTTCTAAATTTTCAGGGATCAGAGAATCAGAAGACATCAACTTGACTAGTGTATCTAATGGCAGATAAAATTTTATGGCTTCTCATTCTTGGTGCAGGTGGTACATTACCACTAGTTACCTGCTTCACATTTAGACATTTATTTTTTTGGCCCTGCAAATGTGCTGTTACATGCAGAAGCTTCAGGGGCTATTTTTAAGATGAATAGGCTGATTTGTCATTTGAGGAAAATAATCAGAACTTAGTTACTATATAGCAACATAAGCTCTCAATGATTCAAAGAATTATATACGATAGGAAAAAAAAAATCACTAAACAGCTTAAAAAAGCAGAAAAACACTGCTATTTCCCAAATGAAAAACTAAATTAGACCAGTTTATCCTTTGAAAAAATCTTCAAAGACTAGAATTTTAAGCAAAATAATACTTGTTTTTTCCCTCATATTAAATAACATGGTCATTGTAAAATATACAGACAAGTGTAAATAAGAATCCTAAAATCACTCATAACTATCACCATCATTTATATTTAGGTGTATTTCCTTATAGTCAAATCCTTCTTGGCATTGAGTATTTCCATCTCAAAAAAAATCTTCCTAATTATATAAGCCAAAAACACTTCATTATCTTAATTATTTGACATCTAGTGATAAGCATTTTTCATATATTAATCATTTATTTTTAATTTCCTCTTTTGAATTGAATTGGATTATTTTTATAATGCTTTATTTTTAGCTATGAAAGCCCCTAATCATTCAGAAAAGTAAAATAACATTATTTATATTTTCTTATTAATTTTCAAAAAGGATTTTAAAACTTGTTAATGCATTAAGAACTTATTTTGGTCCACGGTACAAACTGATTTTTCCTAAAAATGGCACATCAATTGTTTATAATCATTTACTATATAAAATATAAACGTCTAACATAAGTTTCATTTGTATTAAGTAAAAAAAATGTTTACTGAAAGTATTATGTTTATTAAATGACCGATCACTGTAAAAATATTAAAGTCCTTATGGCAGCTAAATTTTAAAGCATATCTATTTGCAGACTCTTGTTTAGTTGCTAAGTCATGTCTGACTCTTTTGCAAGCCCATGGACTATATAACGTCTAACATAAGTTTCATTTGTCTTAAGTAAAAAAAATGTTTACTGAAAGTATTATGTTTATTAAATGACCAATCACTGTAAAAATATTAAAGTCCTTATGGCAGCTAAATTTTAAAGCATATCTATTTGCAGACTCTTGTTTAGTTGCTAAGTCATGTCTGACTCTTTTGCAAGCCCATGGACTATATAACCTGCCAGGCTGTCCATGGGATTTTCCAGGCAGGGATTTCCAGGGATTTCCTGGAGTGGGTTGCCGTTTTCTTCTCCTGGGCATCTTCCCGACCCAGGGATCAAACCTGCATTTCCTGCATTGGCACCAGGGAAGCCCATTTGCAGATTAAGACATATTAAATCCTTTCGTCACACAGAGTAAATCTAATGAAACACATATCCTACTTGAAGCCTGAGTCAGTTTTGGGATCTGACCAAAAAAGTAGGCCCATATACTTCTTAATTCACCTACATTAATTTTGCTATTAAGTTTTACTGAAGCTCCAGATTACAGTCCAAACTGCTCAACAGTTACCTCTTACTGAGGTCAGTCTTGCTGGTAACAATACTTACCAACAGCAAGGAGAAGAATGCTGGCTACAAAACAGCCTGCACCCACACTGAGGTAATAAACGCCTACTCTCATTTCTGCTGGCCAAAGAGGGAAGAGGGTGGCTGCTATCACTGCAATCACTGGAACAAGAGATGAAAAGTTACACACAGAAACTTTAGATTAAAATTTTAAATGGCTCAGTTGCCAAGACAGTGAATATACATACCCCTAGGGGGAGAATTAAAACATAAACTTATTGAAACATATAAAATGCTCAGTTATCAATCACTGCATAGTTCAACCTAACATTTTAACTACTATTCTCATATTAGGTCAAGATTTCTCCAGTATAAACTACATATAATTAGAAAAGTGCTGTCTAAAAACGTGAAATTGATAGCTCCTTAAATGATCAACTGCTGTTTGTTTTCAACTTCATTTTTAACTATAAGATAGTTGTCTACCAAAAAGGGATGCTTAAAGAAACAACCAACCAACAAAACTAACCAAAAATGATTCCAAAGATCCCTCCCTGGAGATCTGCTGAATGAAAAGCTCATCAGATGATTATGATACAGATAATTTTTGGTGATAGGGAAACCATATACAAGCATCTCCAGTTTTTTTTCCAAAGTACAGTGGGACCACATGGAAAAACCAAACAAATGACTGGTATTTAGGTGTTTAGAGCAAGAGAAACCAGGATTCAAATTCTAGCTATTTCATTTACAAGCTAAGGGTTGAATTTATTATTTTGAATGGGATCCTATGATAACATATTGATCAAATTTGTTCAACTGCTATCTATTTTTTTCTACTTGCTAAATCATTCTCTACCCTTACCCCCGACCAAATTCACAGGAATACACACACCTGTGGTAATAAATAAAACAATAAAGGAAAAAACAATTAAAAATAAACCAGAAAGTATAATGTGAAGTCTTTACCCAATTCTTGGTCCACTCCCCAGAGGTTAACTACTATTGTTTCTTATCTGTATGCCCAGAAAATGCCTGTATACAATTAAAGCTAGTCACATAGATTAAAAAAAAAAAAAAAGTTTACAATATTCTCTTTTAAAATTTTGATATATTCTAGGTATCCTTCTGAGAGTACACCCTATCTAATTCTTTCAAAGCTGCATGATATTCTGACATGTATTTGTACTGTAATTTATTCACCATCCTCCTATTGAGGGACTTGAATTGTTTCTAGCTTTATCCTATTATTGACAAGAGTGCAACAATTACCAATGCTCATGTGTGCAATTGATTAAGGTATAGGATAAATTCCCTGAAGTTTAACTATCAGGTTACAAAGTAAGGCATTTAAAACTTGAAAGATATTTGCTAATTATCCTTCTAACTACAGTCTGAAGGATTTGGATCAGAATTAAATGTCAATGCATATTTCTGAACAAACACTTTATGCAACTGTATTACTATGAACAGCCATGGGATAAATTCCTAGAAACAGAATACTTGGGTCAGTGTGTATATATTTAAAATTTGAAAGATATGATCAAACTTCTCTCCATAAAAAATAAAACAATGAACATACCAACAGCTATTGGAGTACAGTAGTGCTTTTTCTTAAGTGTTGGACCTTCATTAATGATAGGTACTATTCTACTTTATAGTCCTCTTGATAACTGCTATTGTTTTAATTTGTATTTAACATGAGGGTGATTAAGTATCACTCACAATTATTGGTCACTGTATTTCTTTATCTGTGAGCTACCTTTACCATTTTTCTAGCAGGCTGTTAATTTCTTAAAGATCTGTGCTTTAAGGAAGTACAAATATTTTCCTCAGTTTATCATTTATATTCTGGCTTTATTTAAAATGTACTTAAAAAAATAGTTATTCTATGTTAAACATTTTCCTTCTAACTTCTGTATTGTTTACTTTCCTTTCTAAATTTTAGAGAGTGTACTTACCAAGAATTAATCCCATGACAAATGTTTTAAAGTGAACTGGGTCATAGATCCACACAAATACCTAGAAGAATCAAGAAACTCCAGTGCTTAAAGTTCTAAGATCACATTACAGAAACAGTTAGTTCCCACCTATTAACACATAAGAACTACTTAAAGATTAAACAAATTTCAAAGACCTTTCCTTTAGTAGCAGTGGTTTTTTGGGTATCTATTCAGTTAGAAAATTATTTTTAAAACTACAAATTAGGTAATGAAGTTAAGTACACTTTCATGTACTTGCATCTTTTTAACAATTTACTCCTGGGTACAAACCATTACTTATTCAACTTAAAGACCAGCAATTGTACAGCCTTCTGTCCCCAAGGTAATGATGTATATAGGCATGAGCAGAGTAGAATCAATCAAACAGCACAGTTAAGACAGACTGTAGTCAGGCCCTATGACAGATTCATCAGCTCTCAATTTCACCCTGTTCTCTCCAACTGATGAGACGCAAAGGATGACTATTAAAGTTTATGCTCAACATGGAAATACAAAGGATCATAAGAGACTACTATCAGCAATTATATACCAATAAAATGGACAACTTGGAATAAACGGACAAATTCTTAGAAAAGTACAACTTTTCAAAACTGAACCAGGAAGAAATAGAAAATTTTAATAGACCTATCACAAGCACGGAAATTGAAACTGTAATCAGAAATCTTCCAGCAAACAAAAGCCCAGGTCTGATGGCTTCACAGCTCAATTCTA
The DNA here is from genome assembly GCA_006410675.1 of Oreotragus oreotragus. Classification (NCBI taxonomy): domain Eukaryota; kingdom Metazoa; phylum Chordata; class Mammalia; order Artiodactyla; family Bovidae; genus Oreotragus; species Oreotragus oreotragus. The sequence goes on from SJYX01016989.1 coordinate 295,040, forward strand.
CCAAAAATTTAGAGAAGAGCTAACATCTATCCTACTCAAACTCTTCCAGAAAATTGCAGAGGAAGCTAAACTTCCAAACTCATTCTATGAGGCCACCATCACCCTAATACCAAAACCTGACAAAGATGCCACAAAAAAAGAAA
>SJYX01016989.1:298467-344733 GCA_006410675.1 Oreotragus oreotragus
CAGCACTGTTTATAATAGCCAGGACATGGAAGCAACCTAGATGTCCATCAGCAGATGAATGGATAAGAAAGCTGTGGTACATATACACAATGGAGTATTACTCAGCCATTAAAAAGAATACAGTTGAACCAGTTCTAATGAGGTGGATGAAACTGGAGCCTATTATATAGAGTGAAGTAAGCCAGAAAGAAAAACACCAATACAGTATACTAACGCATATATATGGAATTTAGAAAGATGGTAACGATAACCCTGTATGCGAGATAGCAAAAGAGACACAGATGTATACCATAGTCTTTTGGACTCTGAGGGAGAGGGTGAGGGTGGGATGATTTGGGAGAATGACACTGAAACATGTACATTATCATATGTAAAACGAACTGCCAATCCAGGTTCAATGCACGATACAGGATGCTCAGGGCTGGTGCCCTGGGATGACCCAGAGGGATGGTATGGGGAGGGAGGTGGAAGGGGGGTTCAGGATGGGGAACACGTGTACACCTGTGGCAGATTCATGTTGTTGCTGTATGGCAAAATCAATACAATATCGTGAAGTAATTAGCCTCCAATTAAAATAAATAAATTTATATTAAAAAAAATTATGCTCAGTGACCATAAGATTCTATGACTCTCTGCAATAATATTATTGCCAGCTCCCCACAGAGGGTCTGTAGCCCCAAAGCTGGGAACTGTTGCTTTAAAGGTTACTTTATACAACAGAAATTTCATTTAGAATAATTAGAATTCTGTTCATCAACCATAAAACTCTTAGTTTTATTCTCTTGGTTTTTATAAATAACAGTACTCCTCCATTTCCTGGTTTTACTTTGACCAAAGATCTTTGTTACTGTCTTTCTGATCTGGTTCCAACAACCCTCTTTTTTAACTCTGCATATTTATCCTGCAANTACTTTATACAACAGAAATTTCATTTAGAATAATTAGAATTCTGTTCATCAACCATAAAACTCTTAGTTTTATTCTCTTGGTTTTTATAAATAACAGTACTCCTCCATTTCCTGGTTTTACTTTGACCAAAGATCTTTGTTACTGTCTTTCTGATCTGGTTCCAACAACCCTCTTTTTTAACTCTGCATATTTATCCTGCAAATCAGATCTACAGATGTCACTTCTGCCATTTAGCACTCCAAAGAAACAAATTTTATAGACATTTCCCATCTTTAAAAGTTTGATTCCTCCAGCTCCATTCTTTCTCAAGACTGCTTTGGCTATTCAGGGTTTTTATGTTTCCATATGAATTGTGAAATTTTTTGTTCTAATTCTGTGAAATATCCCACTGGTGATTTGATAGGGATAGCACTGAATCTGTAGACTGACTGCCTCTGGTAGTAGAGTCACACAATACTGATTCTTCCTACCCAGGAACATGGAATATCTCTCCATATATTTATGTCATCTCTGGTTTCTTTCATCAGTGTCTTATAATTTTCTGTATATAGTTCTTTTGTCTCCTTAGGTAGGTTTATTCCTAGATATTTTATTCTTTTTGTTGCAATGGTGAATGGGATTGATTCCTTAACTTCTCTTTCTGATTTTTCATTGTTAGTATATAGGAGTGCAGTGATTTCTGTGTATTGATTTTGTATCCTGCAACTTTGCTAAATTCACTGATTAGCTCTAGTAATTTTCAAATAGCCAAAGCAGTCTTGAGAAAGAAGAATGGAGCTGGAAGAATCAAGCTTCCTGACTTCAAATTATACTACAAAGCTATAGTCATCAAGACAGTATGGTACTGGCACAAAAACAGAAATATAGACCAATGGAACAAGATAGAAAGCCCAGAAATGAACCCATGCACCTATGGGTACCTTATTTTTGACAAAGGAGGCAAGGATACACAATGGGGCAAAGACAGACTCTTCAATAAGTGGTACCGGGAAAACCGGACAGCTACATGTAAAAGAATGAAATTAGAACACTTCCTAACACCATACACAAAGATAAACTAGAAATGGATTAAAGACCTAAATGTAAGACCAGAAACATAAAACTCTTAAGAGGAAAACACAAGCAGAACACTCGATGACACAGATCAAAGCAAGATCCTCTATGAGCCACCTTCTAGAGTAAAGGAAATAAAAACAGAAGTAAACAAGTGGGACCTGATTAAACTTAAAAGCTTTTGCATAGCAAAGGAAACTATAAGCAAGGTGAAAAGACAACCCTCAGGATGGGAGAAAATAATAGCAAATGAAACAACTGACAAAGGAGTAATCTCCAAAACATACAAGCAGCTTATACAACTCAATACCAGAAAAACAACCCAATCAAAAAATGGGAAAAAGACCTAAACAGACATTTCTCCAAGAAGACAAACAGGTGGCTAACACATGATCAATACTGCTCATTATTAGAGAAATGCAAATCAAAACTACAATGAGATGTCACTTCATACCAGTCAGAATGGCCATAATCAAAAAGTCTACAACAATAGATGCTGGAGAGGGTGTGACGAAAAGGGAACCTTTGTGCAGTGTTGGTGAGACTGTAAATTGGTACAGCCACTATGGAAGACAGTATGGAGATTCCTTAAAAAACTAGGAATAAAACCACCATATGACCCAGCAATCCCATTCCTAGGCATATACCCCGAGGAAACCAAAACTGAAAAAGACACATGTATCCCTATATTCGCTGCAGTACTATTTACAATAGCTACAACATGGAAGCAATCCAGATGTCCATCAAGAGATAAGTGGATACAGAAGTTGTGGTACATATACACAATGGAATATTACTCAGCCATAAAAAGGAATGCATTTGAGTCTGTTCTAATAAGGTGGATGAACCTAGAGCCTATTATACAGAGTGAAGTCAGTCAGAAAGAGAAAGATAAATATTGTATACTAATGCATATATACGGACTCTAGAAAGATGGTACTGAAGAATTTATCTGCAGGGCAGCAGTGGAGAAACAGAACTAGAGAACAGACTTATGCACATGGGGAAAGGGGAAGGGAGGGTGAGATGTATGGAGAGAGTAACATGGAAACTAACATCACCATATGTAAAACAGATAGCTAACGGGAATTTGCTGTTATGTCTCAGGAAGCTCAAACAGAGGCTCTGTATCAACCTAAAGAGGTGGGATGGGGAAGGAGATGGGAGAGAGGTTAAAGAGTGAGGGGATATATGTATATCTATGGCTGATTCATGCTGAGGTTTGACAGAAAACAACAAAATTCTGTAAAGCAACTATCCTTCAACTAAAGAATAGATAAAAATTTTTTAAAAGTCTGAAAGCGTACTTCTTTGTACAGAATAAAACCTTAGCCATTTTGGGACTGCAAGCACCCAAGCTTTTGCTCAGGCTGCTTCCTTTGTTTAGTTTAATAGGCCTCTAACTCCTTTGCAGTACACCTGGCAATCTGCCAGTCATCCTTCAAGGTTCAGCTCAAGTGTCCAGGATCTCCAGACCATTCTTAATCCTCTTTTAATTAGATTAACCATCCCTGATTGGTATTCTCCCATCATAATACTATCCATGTCATAATACAGTACAGGCATACTTCAGATATTCCAAGATTAGCTACAATAATACTGCAAAAATACAATTTTTTTATTTTTTGGTTTTCCCAGTGCATATGAAAGTTACATTTACATTATACTATAGTCAATATTAAGTGTACAATAGCATCATGTCTAAGAAACCAATGTACATACCCTAAGTAAAAAATACTTTATTGCTAAAAAATGCTAACCATCATCAGAGCCTTCAGTGAGTCAAATTTTTTTTTGCTACAAGAGGATTTGAAATATTGTGAGAAATACCAAAATGTGACCCATACAAAGTGAGCAAATGTTGTTGCAAAGATGAAGTCGATAGACTCATGCAATGTAGGGCTGTTGTAAATCTTCAACTTGTAAAACAAACAAACACCAAAACAAAACCCCCTCCCAAAACACTTTATCTCTGAAGCACAACAAAATGAGGTATGTCTGGTTTGTATGCTTACTAGACTAAAAGAGTTTTCAAGAAGAGTATTTTATCTTTTTATCATGCTATTCCCAGCACCTATAAAAATGACTTGGCATAGAGTTAACCTGATGTTTAACTGAAGGCATTTGAGCTTTCACATTAAGAAAGACCTGTGGTTTTCTATTACATTGGTTCTTAAACAGGGCTTCACATCAGAATCACTCAGGGAAATGTAATACAAAACACACAAACATACACTCTAGATTCCATCCTAGAGATCCTCATGCAAATATGTCTGGAATGAGCCTAGTGCACATTTTCTGAAAAGCCTTCCCAGAATTTCAAGCTCATAGCTCCAAGAACGACTACTTTTTAAATTTATACTACCTTTGTATTAAGCATAGAAAGAAATTCACAACTCAAGGCTAGTATATAACTAAATGTTTTTGTAATCGTTAAATGACTAAATTAAGTGGTCTTCATGGAAGGCTACCACCACACAAACATTCTATTAAATACATTAAAATGATTTTGAGTAAAGCATCAAGTAATGTTGAAAATTTTAGACTCTTATAGTAATGTGTCTGACTGTGAGAGGTAGAAACCAGTATGTCTTCCTCATTAACCATTCTGCTTCTTTTCCTTTTGATTGTAATGGAAACCCTGTATTTTACTGGGCAAAGGATCACTCAGTAAGAAAAGCATGTTTCTAAGACTTTACAGCAGGAAGGCATGACCATGTGAGTAGGTTCTAGACAATGGTTCAATTCCATTGGCCAGAACTTGCCTGTTTTCTGGATAGTATCCTGAAAAAAGAATGATGTCCCTCACTTTCCTTCCCTCCTCTGGATGCATATATAAGGCTGGCAGTCATTTTGGGCCATGAGATAATCTTTACTAATTGACTCACACAGGCAGAAAACTTCAGATCTACCATGAAGCTGCTGTATCTGCTTACCATCAGGTTTCATTAAGGAGAGAGAAATAAGTATCCATCTTAAGTCACTGTTATTTCATGTTTTCTACCTATCACAGACAATTGAACATACTTCTGATTGACTTAATAAATTTTTTATAAATATAAATTCAGAGAAATTCATTTTTAAAAAGGGTAGATTTTATATCTACATGGTTAAATTTATCTAAATTACTTCTTTTCTTAGTGAAGGCATCAAGGATAATTCTAAAAACTCCTATGGAAAATTGGATTTCTACTTTTAGTAGATACTCTCACCTCATTTCCATCCAGAAAAACTTGATCATCATGGGGCTCAAGCTTGAATTTTTTCTTGGTTTCCTTCTTTTTGGGAGTTCCAGGAGTTTCCTCCTATTAAAAAACAAGTTGAACAGAAGAAAAAGTATTTACAAACAAGCAAAAAGGAATATGATATTCATATACTCAAAGTTTTACTATATGAGACACAGAAATCAAAATTCTCAATCACGGTATTTATAAAAACCCTAATATGGTTTAAGTGGTTGCTGCATAAGATTTTAAAAGTCTTGATATGCCAGTAGTGATAACATGCATGTAATAAATTTTTTATTTTTACTTAATTCTAGTTGAAATCACCTTTTTGGATTCTTCCTTTTCACCATCTTTTTTTTTTTCTTTTTCCTTTTTTGTCTTTTCATCCTTTAGATTTTCTTTCTTGCTCTTTTTATCTTCTTCTTTTCCACTTTCAGCTTTTCCTTTCTCTTTTTCTTTTTTTATGTCTTTCTCATACTTCATTTTCATTACTTTTAGTGCCCGATGAAAAAACTGCTTCTTTAAAAGCCTTAAAGAAAAAGGTATGACATTATATTCCCTATCCATTATGTAGATGTACACTGAAAAGCAAAAATATCAAGACCTGAATAAAGTGAACAAAGACAGACATACACTGGCAACTCACAAGAAAAATTACAACTAGTTAAGTCCATGGAAAAACAGTCTATTAAAAACCTTGTGCAGTCAACCTGATTATATGAAATCTGATTTTCAACTATATAATTTAATGAGATTCCTTAAGTTTTTCTTTGGGTTCATAAGGAGTAATCAAAATTCTGCTTTATTTAAAGTTAATTCTCAAATTCAAGAGTAGACATAAGTGGAACATAAATATATGGGGAAAATAAATAAAACAGTTAAACGTTAACAGATTAAAAATGTGCCCATGATCTGTTGATCCAAATTGTGTCTTCAGATGTCTTTCTTGATGTTATTTTCTTCTCTCCACGTACCTCACTACTCAGCCTGCCACTATAATGAAATATCTTCAATTAAATAATGAATAATTAAATATGCTGAGATTTCTGAACTCTGAAAACAATTCTTCACAGTATCAAGATAAAAACTGTACAAAATATTTGGCAAGACAACATTATGTGTTTCTCTCAACACATTCTGTTATCTTATCCACAGCAGTTTTTCTTCTAATACAATTCATGTTATATTTGTTATAAACTTAAGAGTGAGAGGCTTGCTTTGTTCTTTTTTGTTGTTGTTCATTTTCTTATCTGATGAGTTTGGAAGCTCAGCTGAGACCAAATTAAGTCAACCTTGGTTGATTTTCTAACCCTATTCAAGCAACCAGGTTATGCTTATTTTTATCAACTAAAAGAAAAACTTCTCAAATCTTATGTTCCAGTTTCAGAGTTCCTCATTTGTTCCTTCCTCACTGTCTTGATAAAGGATAACTATCAAAACACAACCTAGAAGCTAGGTCTCACTGCCATCAGCTGGGCCTGTTAATGGAAACTATCCACCTTTCTACCTCCACTGACACCTGCTCCAACACATCATACTACTTGCTAACTAGACACTTCCTTCCTGGCCAAATATGACTTATTTCTGATCATTATGTTGTACCTACCTGTGTTTTGACCTGCTTGGCTGGGCTTCTTTCTGCTGCCCAATTAGGACCATCCCATGAACACTGCCAAAAAGCTAATTTCTAGGTCTCCTCATTTGGACTTTTTCTTGTTCAGAAGAACTATATAGTATACAATTGTGCAACTGTCTGAAATGTCCCCAAAGAACCTAGCATTAATATCTACTACACATACATATATGAATATCTGTTTACATATACACATATATGTAAAAAAGTAAAAATCTGAAATGAGACCCTTAATAATTAACTACTTATGAGCAGAAAGTGAGATTTAAGGGTAGTGGTGAGTATCTGAATGAGGGGGAATCTTTAATTTTCATTCTACTTCAGACTTTCTTACAAAAATTTATAATGAAAATATTCTAATTTCTTTATTTTTCACTTAAAGTTTCAGATTTTCTATCAGGATCACTCATTACAATTTAGTATGAAAATGAAACTACATCTTACTCATTGTATGTTAATTGAAGAGCAGCATTTCATACTACAGTTCATATTATAGCTCTCCATATATTAAGAGTACATGTGTATATATGTACTGGATAGTATATTCAACCTGGATAGTATATTCAAAAGCAGAGACATTACTTTGCCGACTAAGGTCCGTCTAGTCAAGGCTATGGTTTTTCCTGTGGTCATGTATGGATGTGAAAGTTGGACTGTGAAGAAAGCTGAGCGCCGAAGAATCGATGCTTTTGAACTGTGGTGTTGGAGAAGACTCCTGAGAGTCCCTTGGACTGCAAGGAGATCTAACCAGTCCATTCTGAAGGAGATCAACCCTGGGATTTCTTTGGAAGGAATGACGCTAAAGCTGAAACTCCAGTACTTTGGCCACCTCATGAGAAGAGTTGACTCATTGGAAAAGACTCTGATGCTGGGAGGGACTGGGGGCAGGAGAAGGGGACGACAGAGGATGAGATGGCTGGATGGTATCACGGACTTGATGGACCTGAGTCTGAGTGAACTCCGGGAGATGGTGATGGACAGGGAGGCCTGGCGTGCTGCAATTCATGGGGTCGCAAAGAGTCGGACACGACTGAGCGACTGAACTGAACTGAACTGTGTATATATATATAGATACTTGAATATATAGTCTCAAATGGTAATGTAATTATTCCTGGGGCAACATCATTAATACTTTGGATTTTCTTTTGCATCACTTTCAAAGTTTTCTCAAGTTTCTTTGCTTTCTTTGCGTTCTCAAAGTTTTCTTTGCTTTAGTGAAAAAAATGTTCTTAATAAATAAATAATTTAAAAAATAAACCACAGAACTTTAGGAAAAAAAACAATTCTTCCCCTGACAAGCAGTTACAGAAGAGGACAGAATCAGCAGGAACATCTGCTTCTGTTACTTCTGCATAGCTGCTCCACGCCAGGAGAGAAAAATAAGATTATTAACCAATCAAATTGGTAATGAGAAATTCACAATCAGGTAGATGGGTTCAAATATCACCTCTATCACCTAATTAGCTACACAGTATTGGGTAAGTTACTTAGTTTTAGTATATTTGTAAAATGGGGTATCTATTTCATAGGGGTTTCTAGAACTACATGAGAAGCATACAGATTGTTTACCATGGTGCCNGAAGAGTTGACTCATTGGAAAAGACTCTGATGCTGGGAGGGATTGGGGGCAGGAGGAGAAGGGGACGACAGAGGATGAGATGGCTGGATGGTATCACGGACTCGATGGACCTGAGTCTGAGTGAACTCCGGGAGATGGTGATGGACAGGGAGGCCTGGCGTGCTGCAATTCATGGGGTCGCAAAGAGTCGGACACGACTGAGCGACTGAACTGAACTGAACTGTGTATATATATATAGATACTTGAATATATAGTCTCAAATGGTAATGTAATTATTCCTGGGGCAACATCATTAATACTTTGGATTTTCTTTTGCATCACTTTCAAAGTTTTCTCAAGTTTCTTTGCTTTCTTTGCGTTCTCAAAGTTTTCTTTGCTTTAGTGAAAAAAATGTTGTTAATAAATAAATAATTTAAAAAATAAACCACAGAACTTTAGGAAAAAAAACAATTCTTCCCCTGACAAGCAGTTACAGAAGAGGACAGAATCAGCAGGAACATCTGCTTCTGTTACTTCTGCATAGCTGCTCCACGCCAGGAGAGAAAAATAAGATTATTAACCAATCAAATTGGTAATGAGAAATTCACAATCAGGTAGATGGGTTCAAATATCACCTCTATCACCTAATTAGCTACACAGTATTGGGTAAGTTACTTAGTTTTAGTATATTTCTAAAATGGGGTATCTATTTCATAGGGGTTTCTAGAACTACATGAGAAGCATACAGATTGTTTACCATGGTGCCTGGAATGCATGTTCTCAATGTTAGCCATCACCAGTGCTGTAGTGAGATCATTAATTTCATTTAATAGGGAAAACACATTTGGTTTATAAATCATTACATTATACCCTCATTCCATTCATTAATAAGTAGAATCATTGACTTATTCCTTGATAGAGAATGTCTACTTCAATTCACCGTATGCCTCAAAAAATGAGATGACACTATTTTAATAAAATCAGTGCCTCAATTTATTTAGCTTTAAACACATCGTATAGAACAAATCATCTACATAAACTGACAGTTTCACAGACTACTCATCCTTTCCTAACTCAGGATGTTCTATGCCCTCTGCCAGGATCAAATGTCCACTCCCCTATTGTTTGCTGGGTAATCACCTATTTTATGTTTCAAAATTTTATTAAAACGTTTTCTCTGTGAGGCTATTCTTGAAGTTTCCCTTCTTTCTTGTGGAACACACTGTATTGTAACTAGTCACAGATCTTCTCTAACAGACAACAATATGTGCTTTGGAGGCTAGAGCCAAGTCATATTTATCTCTGTATTCCTGAGGCCCAGCCTATAATAGATATTTGGTAAGTACTTGTAGAATAAATAAATGGATTAAAAGCAGCCTGCAAAATGTCACTAAATTGCTTATTACTTTTCTTCACCTCTGAATTTTTTCCCAGGTTTAGTAAATGTTTATTAAATGCCAGACATGTGTTTAGGACTTTAACTTACCTAACAAGGGTGAGGTTTTATTAAATGCCCACACTGAGCTAACTGCTGTGGAGTTACAGTAAAGTATAGCACAGTCCTCCAACTGCCTTCAGATTTAGCAGGCAAGAAATAAAAAAAAAATACACACATGTAACAAATCTATTTAAACAGTTAAGGACCAAAGTGCATATTACCTTTATCAATTCTGTCAAATATTAGATTAATGTAAGCTAGAGGACCTGGGGAATACTAAATGGTAAAGATGGAATGTGGGGGACTTATATTGAGAGGCAGGCAGGATAGAACCACGTGGGCAAAGTGGTAGGTTATTATCAAAAACAGACCAGAAAAGAGAATGAGTGTGGTATATGAATGAGAGTGAAAAGGACATTAGTGGACTTGGGGGTTGGAGATGCAAAGTCACAGGAAGGTCAGGATGACACTAGATACAAGATTTAAGAGTCTGTACTTGTAACAGGCCATGAAGAGGCATGGAGCATACTAGAAAAGGATATTTTGTGTATCATATTACAGTTTCCTGTTTTCTTTTGTTTTTCTTCAACCTCCCTCAAGTACACTTCAGAGAATGAGACAGGACTAGTGTCTCTCTGTGGTTTTGCCTGTAGTCAGTCAGGAACCCATGAGAACTGGTCATCATGAGGTCTCTATGGTTATTATTAGAAGTGGTTTTGAAAAATTTATGCTTCTCTATCTTAGTGCAAAAAGGAGACAAAAAGCTTGATATGAATGGGAATAACATATACAAAAAAAAGTGAGTGTATTGCTAGAACCATCTCCATACTCAAGGTTTTTTTTTTTTTGCTTTTCATATAACAAAGTATCAAGTCTCCTAAAAAGCCAAGAGAAACATATTAATATTGGCTGCTTATCTCAGAGAGTTGGGCTCAGATTTTATATTAAATTTTAGTGTATGTATGGCCAAAGCAAGCACTAATATTCAAACAATACTGACAGGTTAATCCTTCATCTTAATTCTTGCTTCATTAAATGGATCATTAGTTTGGAGAAGATAGCATAGTGCAGTGTTTAAGTGCATGGACTACACTACAAAGCCTGATGGTTGGATTTAGAATTTTGGCTCGCCACTTACTAACTTTGTGACTTTGGGTAAGTGATTAAACTTTTTTGTTTGTGCATTTATAGCGTCTTCTACTTTTTATACTACGTATAAAAAATAAGGTTATTTTGAGGCAGGTAGGGAAATTTGTACTTTGGAATTCTAATACACAGATGGCTACAAAGGAGAATAGTGATTGCACTGATGTTAGCTAATTCCCTGCCCCAACAATGAAATTTTCATTGTTTCTGAAAGGTCCATTAATGACTCCAGTTTTTGGCAGCTAAGAACTTTTTTTTTGGCTGTGCAGCACAGCTTGTGGGGTCTCAGTTCCCCAATCAGGGATCAAACCCCAGGCGCATGGCAGTGAAAGTAGGAGTCTTAACCACTGAACCACGAGGGAATTCCCTGGCAGCTAAGAATTTTAAGAAACATTTAACAATTCTTCAACTTTACAGCTTTAGCAGACAGACCGTGAAATTTTTTCACAGTTTTTTTAGAGGGTTCTCATGTGGCTGCTGCTTCCCAGGTGGCTCAATGGTAAAGACCCCTCTTACCAATACAGGAGACTCAGGTGTGATCCCTTGGTCAGGAAGATTTCCTGGAGAAGGAAATAGCAACTCACTTCACTGTTCCTGCCTGGAAAATTCCATGGATAGAAGGAGCCTGACAGGCTACAGTCCTTGGGGTCACAAAGACTAAGACACAACTCAATGACTGAAGACTTAAAATGTGGCTGCCATTTTAAATGCCATTAATCAATATATTAGTAAATGCTATGTGTATCTCCCTACTAAATATATAAGACAATCTAAAATGTCAAATTCCCACCAATTATAAAATTCACTGTCACAGAAGCAATCTGATTTACTAACATCTTAATAAATATGTTCAAGTAGTAAATAAACCAAGGGGAAAAACTGGGGGGGGGGAACCCACAAAACCAGCATACTTCTTTCCAAGAGAAAAGTGATTTTTTTTGGGGGGGGGGCATATCATATGGCATGAAGGATCTTAGATTCCTGACCAGAGATCAATCCTATGGCCCCTGCAGTGGAAACACAGAGTCCTAACCACTGGACTCCCAGAAAATGGATTTTTTTTACACCATTCACCATGAAACATTTTTCCCAAAGAAGTACCTATAAAACACATGGATATGTTACTGAACTGTCTATACTTCATCTTGGAATCAAGAAAAGATGGATGTCACAGCTGCCTTGATTTCACAAGGAATACAATAGCAATCACAAACAAAACGGAAGTGTGTACCTGGCTAATGGCTCAGTGGGTAGACACACAAACAACAGGGACAACAGGCCAATTAGGAGTCCCTGACAAAGTTTTGGAAAAGACTCTCCACCTGTTTTCTCTAGAAAAGAAAGAACTTTTATGTTCACGATAGGCACTGGTGTATGATTTTTATTGCTGATTCCTCAGTTCAGTCAGCCTGCAAATGTACAAATTTAATAGAACACAAATAAAAACTATAAAAATATGATGGTCTAACTCCAAATAAATGCATTTCCTGAGGTACTGAAGATATCCAAGTTACGTGTAAAAGTCATGCTTGAGCTATGTTGCAACAGAACTAAACAATGAAAACAGGGAAGGAGGTTTAGGACCATGGAGACCATTTTTAAATTGCTATTCACACTATCCTTCACCAAGAAATAAAGAGTACCTGTTGCAGTAGTCAACCACAGACTCCCTTGTTGTAAATAAAGCTTCCTCTCCTTTCTTGGCCTTTGCCCACTTTGAATCCAAGAGGCAATCCACTGCTTTAGAAGCTAAAGAAGAAATTAATTATTTTAAATTTAGTATACAGCAGAACTTGAGTCTATCTAAATAATATTCTATAAGGCAAATTTCAACATTCCAGCATTCGAAAATAAAACGAAGTTCAAGAGAAAATTTAAGTCTGACATAATCATGATAAATAGCTCAATTTGTGAAACATACTGATAAGCAGCTTTTTAAAGTAATGCTGTGAAATAAATGATAAATAAATATTAACTCAAGCAATATAATGATAAAATGTTCTTTAAAAAGTTCAAAATAAATGTAAGTATCACTCTTATCAAAATAATCAAAATATAAGACAAACCAAAAATCGTCTTCTACCACAGTTAAGAGAATCTGTCTCCAAGCTTTACCCACCAAGGAATAAGTTCTGTAAACAATCTACTCCTGTCACTAGAAAAAGCTAAATAGATGAGATCTGAAAAGAATAGCATGTTTATTTTTCAAACTTTTGATGACTAGCAAAATCACTAATCATAGCACTAAAGAGAATATAAAGCAATTTCTTCTCGATAATGGCAATTCAATCTTAACTGACCAGACAGGCAAACTCAACAACTATTGACTTATAAGTTATGGGGCAATACTACAGATGATATTAGCTTATAATGAAGTTGCTCAGATTATATGAAGAAAAAAGCTCCCAACTTGGTTCCAACAGACTGGTTTCACACTAAATTCTATGCTGCAGTTTTTTTAAAAAAAATCATTAAGTACATGTACTATCTGATTAAAAATTAGTACTGAAAATAAATCTTATCATATTATAAAAATATCTTAAATGTCATTAAAAAGTACTTTATTTTTACTATTGACATTTTTAATCATGAAAGGAAAGAATAGGATAATCATGTGCCATATGCCCCTCACCTAGCGTCAATAATCATTCTTGCAAAGCATTTTTAAAACATCTGCCTATCCCCAAATTAGGTGGTGACTCAGACGGTTAAGCGTCTTGTCTACAATGTGAGAGACCCGGGTTCGACCCCTGGGTCGGGAAGATCCCCTGGAGAAGGAAATAGCAATCCACTCCAGTACTATTGCCTGGAAAATCCAAAGGACAGAGGAGCCTGATAGGCTATAGTCCATGGGGTCGCAGAGAATTGGACACAACTGAGCAACTTCACTTTCTTTCTTTCTTTATAAAACATGTACACTAACATAATTTAAATATGAAATCCTACCAATAAAATAATCAACCCGGTGACCCATCATATTGGTGGACTTTGTTGGACAGTTGAATCGAAGAAACTTGGCTACAGCCTTTTCTTCTTTAGATGGTTCACCAACTTCCTGCAAAGTAACAATATTAAATTTAATGTAATCATTTACTTGAGACATTCATACACTGAAGAATAAATTACAGATCTTTTCTGAAAGTCTAAAGTATACTACAGGCCTTTCTTTCAAGCTTTTTCTAGAGCAGACCTGGTAATCTATACAAAAGACAGAATGGAGATTTTAAAAATTACACATCTTTCAAATACAAGTTGACAGGGCCCAGAGTTGCTTGTCTCTTGGCTTCAGCTACAAGGCATTTATTTTGAGTTGTTTTTCCAGCATGGTAACTACTTTGTACCAGTTCATCTTTACCCTTGCTTGGTCTCTCTTTACAACCCATAAGATAATAATTCAAAACATTAAGAGGTTGTCAATAGTGAGTGCCCAAATGTCAAAGTAAGTAGAAACCGGTGCCATAAATAAATGTTAACTGAACTGAACAGCCAAAGTTACGTACCCTAAACAAAAGACTAGAGATTTCAGGAGGAGTTCTCAAATTAACCAAAGATAGCTGACCCAGTGTAGTCCCAGATACAAGACACTACTTGAGATGCTGAAGATTTGTATTCCCTTTCCTTTTAGGGTTACAAATTCTAGATACTTTCGGGGAATCTCACCTTGCCTTTAAATACAATAGACAAATAAGTTATAATCTCACTTAAAACTGACTGGGCTTCCCCGGTGGCTCAGCTGGTAAAGAATCCACCTGCAATGTAGAAGACCTAGGTTGGATCCCTGGGTTGGGAAGATCCGCTGGAGAAGAAAATGGCTCCAGTATTCTGGCCTGGAGAATTCCATGGACTGAGAATCCCATGGACTGTATAGTCCAGAGGGTCGCAAAGTGTCAGACATGGCTGAGTGACTTTCACTTTAAGAACTGATTAATGGAAGTGAACAAAGAGTTTTGAAAAGGCTGCTTTAATCCTTCCCTGTTTTCTAAAATTTTCCCATTCCTTCTTCCAAATTTTCTACCACTTCATTGTTTATCATTTCCCATCTTGCTTTTATTTCCTTACCTTCTGAACTACTTCTGAGTAGTTAAAAGCAGTGTACTTATTCTCCCCACTCATATACTGAAGAAAATGAGAGTAATTTACATTTGTATATATATCTTATATATTTTTTCTTTTAGAAGTTGTCTTACTGCTGTAAGCTACTAATATCAAAATAAAAGCACCGTCTTCACATTTTTAAGCACAATACATAGAGAACTCAAGCAATATTTCTAGCAATGTATGATTTAAATGTGAATGATTTCATGAAGGTCTATTTCTTAAAACGAATAAAGTGCCAAATAATAGTGAAGAATTAACTGCCAAGAATCTAGACTGCTGAGAACAAATAATGCTGAAGACAATTATCTTTTAGGCAAGACATTCTAATAATACCAAACAGGAAAAATAAACTATCTAAATCATCTGTATTTACGTCAGTTTTTCCACAAATTTCAAAGAAGTCTGAATTCACTTATGTCTGCGGAAAATAAGGGACAACTAACAAAGTCTCAGCTTTAACTTTATCTTGAAGAGGAGTAACTTGTGAGATGAAGTGAAAATCTGTGCCCTTGTTGTTGGGTCACCAGGCAGCTACTTCTCGGATTTCTTCCTTTGCATTTCCCAGTTTCTCTGCTTCAAACAGCTAATTAACAGTGCATGATTTTTATACTGTCATACTACCTCATTTATGGGTTACTATTTGTGACAATAAAAATTAGAAACCCACACATTGTAAATCAACTACACGCCAATATAAAATAAAAATTGAGGGGAAAAAAAAAAAAAGAAAAACCCAAACCATTCAATCCAAACGAAGACTATAATAAAAACCAAATATTTATAAGAATAAAAGACCTTTAGTTTTATATATAAAAATAAATATCACAGAAAAATAGAATCTTAAAAAACTGTAAATTCAAACGTTAACATTACCAAATTCACTACCATCTACAGTGTTCATAATTATTTAATCTGGGGTCCAGTCCACTCCAGTATCCTAGCCTTGAGAATTCTTTGGACTATACAGTCCATGGGGTCGCAAGGAGTCGGACAAGACCGAGCAACTTTCACTTTCACAAAATATAGCTCTCACAAGCTAAAAAGTATTCTATATTTTGGTTTTTGAAATCACACTAAAATACATCAGTATACGTAAAATGATAGCAAATTATGCCTAACACTGAATTTCTATAAGCCTTATCTACTAGTAAACAATATCCTATATGTTCATGTACACCCAAAAAAGTCATACTACATAAATAGTTGGTAATAATGAGATAGTATAATTGGCTTCATAGAGACCAATACTATTTTATAATCACACCCATATATGTTTAATTTTTCCCTCAGTTAATACATCTGTTGTCAATCTAAAGATTTATCCAATTGACTGATTTGTTACTGGGATATGCTTGATTAAAAATGATATGTGGGGAGAAGAGATAAACGTAAATTGTTCAAACATACAGTTACTGAGTTGTTTACCTTAAAATCACATTGGGTGCTACAGTTAATACCAAAAATTTGTTAAGGCACAATACCTATAGTATGTTACAACTATCCAAAACAACAACGGTTATTTTTCAAAATGAGTAGTAGAAAAAATATTTTAGGAGTACATGAAAGATCTCCTGGAAGAGGGACCTAGAGTCTGAAAGATGAAAAAGTTTAGGATAAGCTGAATGAATAGTATAAAAATACTGTGGCTGGAAATGAGTATAAAATTTGGTTTCACTAGAGACAAGTTAGAAAGCATTTTGAGGCTAAGTACGTGTAAGTATAATAGGGCTAAATAGTATTCAAAGCATTCTGAGAAATTTTAAATTTACCCTGTAAGTCACAGAAAGTTTTTGACTAGGAGGAGGACATAATGAGAAAAAAGATGACTGAGACACTATTTTGGAGCCTACATGTAGAATGAACTAGGGAGTAAATGCATAAGGCAGGGAAACTAGTTAGTATTCAAGTGAGATGTGACATGATACTCTGGTGATACTCTGGACTAAGAAGGATTTTGATATTTGAAACATTTCAAATGTAGAACAGATAGGAAGGCCTCAATGATAAAGGATGAATTAAATTACTTAATAAAAGATGTCAAATTTCTAGTTTGATCAACTAAAAGGACAGTTTTTCAGTAACAGAATTTCAGAATGAAGGTTATTCTGGGAGGAAACAATCACATCAACCTTAGACATGACAAGTCTACACTCATACTAACACTCAAACCATTAACTAAACATGGTACCAATCTACTGACTGTTGATACAGGCATCACATGTAAACTATGTTGTAAGGAAACAAAAGAAACTGAAAAGTTTACTCTATTATTATACAGTACGGAATCGGATTCTACATGAATCCACAACAGTTTAAAAACCTCATTTTAACAATCAACTTCAAGTTCACCAAGCTCTTTTCCACAACTGCAAAAACATACTCAAGTACTCTATCTTCCTTCCCTTCCCCTCCTTGGTAAAGGCACTACTAAGCATGAATAAACAGAAAAGGCCCAGAAAACATGGACTTGGATAATCTCTCTCAACTAGACACAGAGTTCCTTACTCATTGATACTTTCTTAAAGTATCAGTAATTTCCCTAAAACATCTGACTAGAATTCTTAAGATATTTGTACAAAAGAACTGATATCTTCCTTGCTCTTCCTTCAAGTTCAAATCCTTAAAAAACTTCTATTATCTTCTGTAAAATATGACATGTTCATTATACCACATATAACTTATACATATTGTAGGCTGCCTCTAAGAGTTTAGGATTTGTGCCATCTGCTGGGGCTTTGAAGCCAGAAAGATTGTTATTGAAGCTTACCAAGATAATGACTTGGGAAGCTAGTAATACAGAACAGCCTGCCAATGAATCTTCATTCTCATTGCTCCCCTGCTGCAGTCTAAAACAGTCTTATCTTCTTCCTGTCTATATATACATTACCTTCAAAATATTCTCCTAACTTTTCTAGAAATCTAATGACAAAACTGAAGGTCTTTTGGGAACAGCATCAGCCATTAAAAAAGAGAAACATGTTTATTGACCCTCCAATGAAGGGAACTTTGTAGCTCAATGAATGAGCCCTAACATTTTAGAATGAGCAAGCAAAGAAGCAATACATTTTGAGGGTGGACTGCCAACCCAAACACCAAGATGCCAGCAGTTGCAACTCACAGTCCAAAATTACAAAAATGGAAAGTTAGGGTAGAACTTTCTTTTTAAATTATTTAACAAATACTATTTTTTATTTCAGAATACATCAACATTAAAAAATACTACAATGAAACTGGGGTTACCATTTCTGCTGCTAAGTCGCTTCAGCTGTGTCTGACTCTGTGCAACCCCATGGACAGCAGCCCACCAGGCTCGCCCGTCCCTGGGATTCTCCAGGCAAGAATACCGGAGTGGGTTGCCATTTCCTTCTCCAATGCATGAAAGTTAAAAGTGAAAGTGAAGTCGCTCAGTCGTGTCCTAGCGACTCCTAGCAACCCCATGGACTGCGGAGCCATGGGCTTCAATCTTACAGAATTTTTGACTTAGAATTTCTGCTCCCTTTCTCCTACCCTCAAAATGATGAAAAAATTTTAAAATCAATTTATTCAACAGAAGTAATCTTAGGTAATAAATAAGCTTGTTATAGCGACTCCTAGCAACCCCATGGACTGCGGAGCCATGGGCTTCAATCTTACAGAATTTTTGACTTAGAATTTCTGCTCCCTTTCTCCTACCCTCAAAATGATGAAAAAATTTTAAAATCAATTTATTCAACAGAAGTAATCTTAGGTAATAAATAAGCTTGTTGAATAAACTGAGCACAAGAAATAGATTAGGGCACCAATTGTCAATTTGTATTTTTATACAAGCAGTATTGTTTCAGATGGTAAAGAATTTGCCTGCTATGTGGGAGACCAGGGTTCCATCCCTAGATCAGGAAGATTCCTTGGAGAAGGGCTACCTACTCCAGTATTTCTGTCTGGAGAATGCCATGGACAGAGGAACCTGGTGGGCTACATACAGCCCATGGGGTCGCATAGTCAGACTGAGTGACAAACACTTTCACAAGCAGTGTAAAATATCTGTGAAAATGCAAATAGGTTTCAAGTTAAAATCTGAAAGCCAGAGGAGATCTTAGATAAATCATTTGCTTAAAGTCACATAGTAGCTTAAAGGATAAGGGATAATGGTAGTATAGGAGTGGCTACTGAGGTTTCCAAAAAACCCAATTTGAAAATCCCTTTCAACTCTAAAATTTGATGGTACTAGGATTTTAAGCTAATCTTTCTAGTAAACAGCACTTTGTTAACCTATAAGCACTTATTGTATGTTCTTGAAATTACATGGTTGCGTATCTTAGAAAACTAACAATTATTTGTTTTCAAATATTTTACTAATTTGAATTGAGATCCCTTTCACTTGGGAATCTCAAACAAGAAAACTTCCCAATGTAATGTCAATGAACACATAGCTCACTTTTGGTTTTCAGTGGCCAGTAAAGTGAGTCCAAAAAGGAAATGTGATGAAATAGTCCTCTTGCTTCCAACTTTGATGGAATACCAGAAATCTAAAATTAGGCTAACCCAGAAAAAGCATACAAATTAACTACTTTTTAAAACCCCGAACTTACATGTAGCAATCCTTTCCCCCAACATATAAATTACAATTCAAGGTCCCTAATTCTATTATATGTAGAAATCTTTTGTAAACATGAAACATCAAGTAACAAACAACAGGAAACCAAGTTGATACTACAGAACTTTTTGTCTAAAAGTCTTACAATAGGATTTTTTCTGTAACTTCAACTGTAAACATGGCCACTGCATTTGCTCTTTTTGTCTAAAGTAATGCCAATATTATAGTTTCTGATTCCTTGAAGGGAAAAAAAAGGGAGATTGATAAGCTACTGTATATTTTTATTAATCTGTTGAGACTGCATAGTAGTACTCCAAGTAGCATGCCCAAGAGCTCTGTAACATTCCTTCCACACAGCATAGTTATATAGAAAAGTTGGAGGATTTGAGAAATGTCATTTATTTTCACTTAGCAGTATAACAACTTGATTTTTAACAATCAGATCCTCACATACTTAGCTAATCCACAATTAAACAATAGTAAGTAAAAAAATTTTTATAGCACTCACAACTCAAAGATTTATTTACTGAATAGGTAACTGTTAATCTTTCTTCAGCATATCAGAGTGCTCAGCAAAAACCAAAAAAAGTTATCCTAAACCCTTCATCCTCAGGGAGGTGGAAAAAAAGAGTTATGTACCAAATACTATTTTCATAGATTTTATAACCTTTAATAACAAGTCATCCACTCACGTATTTTCTCCACCGCAACCCAAAGAGGATCTCTTTTCAAGGTAAATATTCCTTCTTATGGATTTGGAAATAGAGGAAAAAGCTAAGTAATTTGACCAAAGTTACACAGCTAATAATTACTGACACTGGGGTACAAACAGGCACAGTATGGCTCAAGTTTTAGCTCCCACTGCTATACCAGTTTTTAATCTTTTTGCTTAATATGAGATCACAATTGAAACAGAGCAGCTTTCAAAGTAAATTAAGATCACCTCTGTGACCACAGTAAAGAACAGTTGAAGTTTAAAAATAAAGTTTATTTAGGGCCATAAAATGTACCATATGAGTAAATTTAAGAAATTCAGTAAGTACTAATTTGACTTCAATACAAATTCTAATAAAAATATTATGCATCCACAACTGACCAATAACATTAAATTTTGAAAGACTAGGAATAGTATAAACTTCTTTCACAATAAACTTAAGCCTTGGTTTTATGACTTGTCTGAACTTGGGGGAGGGGGCAGGATTTGTCTCTTTTTGGTCCCCTTCTGTACTCTATTTGAAACTACTTTCTTATTTCTGCCCAATTCCAAACTTCCAGATTTACTGATCACATCTTTTTTTTCCCCTAGTACTTGACTTTTAAGGATAATTTTAACTTGCATACCTAAATCATCCCTGGTGTAAGTTAAGTGATAAACTTTTTTAAAACAGGGAAATAAAACATCAGACAGAAAGTCATTCTAAGCAATGACATAGTAAGGAACATAAAGAAAATGAGTGTAACAATTTGTGATTAGCATATTAACAATTTACAACATGCCCAATTTATGATGACATATGAAGGTTTCTAGGCACAGAAACTAACAAGCAGACACACATCCTGTGTCTAAGATGTTTAATGTTCCACATGTTTAATCCTCTCAGCAGAGAGCTTGAACAACAGGGGGAAATTGTAGGGAAGAAATACACAGATGACAGGCCTGTGGAGTGAGAGGGATGCTATGTAGGTTATGAGGATGACACACTGCCATGTCAAACGTTCCTGGGCGCGACCCGCTCGTTGCAGTATCGAGAGTTTTGTTTATTTACACTGTGTTGCTGAAAGCAAGCCACAAAGCTTCAACTGGACGCTTACGTTAATAATAAAAAGGAGAAAGGAGGGTACAAGCAAACGAACACCTGGATACGCAGTTCGCCGCCTGGGCCTCGGGACAGCTGCCACCCCCCCGCCAAAAAAATAGTCTATCACCGTTTCCATTGTTTCCCCTTCTGTTTCCCATGAAATGATGGGACTGGAAGCCATGACCTTAGTTTTCTGAATGTTGAGTTTTAAGTCAGCTTTTTCACTTTCATCAAGAGGCTCTTTATTTCTTCTTCGCTTTCTTCCGTAAGGGTGGTGTCATCATCGTTATTTTAGAGTTGCCCAGATAAAGAGAATGGGCTTAAATTGCTAGTAAGTGTTTCTAGATAGAAATTCTCATGACTTTAATGGAGGTTTTAGAAATGATGGGACTGGAAGCCATGACCTTAGTTTTCTGAATGTTGAGTTTTAAGTCAGCTTTTTCACTTTCATCAAGAGGCTCTTTATTTCTTCTTCGCTTTCTTCCGTAAGGGTGGTGTCATCATCGTTATTTTAGAGTTGCCCAGATAAAGAGAATGGGCTTAAATTGCTAGTAAGTGTTTCTAGATAGAAATTCTCATGACTTTAATGGAGGTTTTCAAGCACTTTAAATAGTAGAAAATTGGAAAAATGTAGAAAAGCAAGATGAAGGAGATAAAAATCCCTAATGCTACCACTCAAAAATCTGTTATCATTTTAGTTTATTTTCTTCTAGTATTTATTTATACTTTGTGTGTACTTCTATTTATGTATTTCTCGCTTTCCTCCAATTGAGATCATATTGCATAATATGCCTTTTTCACTTAATGTTATGTTGAACATATATCATTAAAAAATTCTCTATTTACCATAGTATATATGTAATAAGGCGAATAGTGGTATCTTGATGCCTATTCTTTTATAAAATAAGATAGCTGAAGTTCATTTTTGAACTATGAAATTCTGCACTCCAGGAGCAGTATCAACAAGTCCTTTGGTTCCTTTTCCCAGCAAATCCTTTGGTTCCTTTTCCATCTAGAATCTAGAATCAAGGTATCTGTAGTCAGAAAGGAGTGAAGGAAAAAGTGATTCTTACTGATTAACCCAAGGCAATACAATATGAAACGTCTTTATTTCCTTCAGGCCTCCCCATCCAGAATCAGGGTAGATCTGTTTTGTACTATGGTATTTGGAGAATGGGTTTCCCAGGTGGCTCAGTGATAAAGAATCCACCTGCCAATGCAGGAGACACAAGAGACTCAGGTTCGATCCCTGGATTGGGAAGATTCCTTGGAGTAGGAAATGGCAACCCACTCCAGTACTTTTGTCTAAAAAATTTCATGGAGCCTGGTGGGCTCCAATCCATGGGGGTCACCAAGAGTCAACACGCATATACACATGCATGAGCTTGCATGCATGCATTTGGAGAATACTGACTCCTTTTCATAGGAAATCTGGTTCATAAACAAAAATATTACCGCATTTAATAGATGTTCAATGCCTACAGCAGGCAAAATACTAGGTTAGGACTATGATGGGAAATGAAAACCCTTTGTGGAAAATGACTTCCTCTCTAGCTACTGCCCTATCACCTTTTTGTCCAGAAGAGATTTAATTTACTGTCCCCACATTCTCACTGATATTCATCCTTAGACCACAACACTTTGGTTTCTACCTCCACCATCCATTAATAATTCACGTCAAATCCGATAGCTCCTTTTGTAGCATCATATTAAGGATCTGACAATATTGACCATGCACTTAATTTATGCTCCTTCTTTGGCATTTGTGATATCGGGTTCTTCCTTCTTGTTTCTCTTTTGACTCCTCTCTCTTTACCTAGCTTGTCAATGTTCATGGTCACCATGCTTCCATGTTCATCTTCTTCCCTTTTCTCTATACATTCTGGAGATTCTTTTTCATGTTAATAGCTTAATTCCAAAATACTGCATAACTGTATATTTCTAACTGTCTTCATTAATCTCCAATTAATGACCAACTAGAAATCACCATTTCCCCGGCAAAATCTGTCCCTTTTACTGTATTTTTAAACTTGTAACTGCATCACTGTTCACTTAATCACTCATGCTAGAAACCTTCAAGGAAGGGATCCCAACCGTTCAGTCAACAATCCTGTTGAGTCTACAGCTGAGATGTTTGCAATCGTCCCTTCCTCATCTTTCCTACTGCCATTGCTTTGATCAAGTCTTTATCACTTCCTACCTGAACTGTTGTTGCAAAAGCCTCCTAATCATTTCCCCCAATTCCACCCTCTCTATACTCTATAGACTAGCTTCTGTTCATTGTTAACTGCCCCCTGCCCATTCTCGCCAGTTGCGTATAGCAACATTAAGAATGACTAAGTTTACAATTATAACCCAAATGTCACATTCTGGGTCTTCCATCCACTTAATATCTATATAAAAATAGCTCAAGCATTCTTCTTATCACCCCATTTATATCTTTGATGGTGGTAGTGGTGAGTTTTCTCCTGTTGCTCTGATTTCCTTTTGAATTTGCAATCTCATTCCTGTCATTTGGCTTTTATTTCTTTCCCGGATGAAGGACATTGCCTCTTTCCCTTTCTTTTGTCAAAGCAAAACTGCTCTTTACCCCTTGACTCTTGTCACTTCTTCTCCCCAGGGCTGTCTCTGAAACTCAGAATTTCTCTTGCTATATGGAGTAGAGAATTTGATGTCTTTACTCTTCATAAGATTCCTTTGGATACATAAATATAAAAACTCATTACCATGCTCTGTTAAGCAAAGAGTTCTGTGATTTGATACCCTTACTGGAGGACTGATGCATAGGTGAGGACTTGAAGAATTCAGTTTCCTGGGAGCTACCATCCCAGGAAGTAGAAGGGAATAGTATGTAAATGTGTATTCCCATTGATCAGAGGTATGCAAACTGAACACTGACACATTTAGATTTTTGTTTTAAATAACACTTCCTCTGGGTCCATTTGGTATATTAAGTATATATGTATGACTAAACTGAAAACAAAAAAATATTGTAGGGAAGCATAGCAAATAATGGCCAGATCTTCTGGGGCATTGTTTTTATAAAAGCACTTTAACATATATTAATTGATAATGTCAGTGACTTAATGCTGTTATAACAAAGAAAAACTTAATATAAATATGTTTAAATCAAAATAAAATATGGTAAACCTAATTCCAATCCCAAAGAAAGGCAATGCCAAAGAATGCTCAAACTACCGCACAACTGCACTCATCTCACAGGCTAGTAAAGTAATGCTCAAGATTCTCCAAGCCAGACTTCAGCAATACATGAACCGTGAACTTCCAGATGTTCAAGCTGGTTTTAGAAAAGGCAGAGGAACCAGAGATCAAATTGCCAGCATCCGCTGGATCATGGAAAAAGGAAGAGAGTTCCAGAAAAACATCTTTTTCTGCTCTATTGACTATGCCAAAGCCTTTGACTGTGTGGATCACAAGAAACTGTGGAAAATTCTGAAAGATGGGAATACCAGACCACCTGACCTGCCTCTTAAGACACCTATATGCAGGTCAGGAAGCAACAGTGAGAACTGGACATGGAACAACAGACTGGTTCCAAATAGGAAAAAGTGTACGTCAAGGCTGTATATTGTCACCCTGCTTATTTAACTTCTCTGCAGAGTACATCATGAGAAATGCTGGACTGGAAGAAGCACAACCTGGAATCAAGATTGTCAGGAGAAATATCAATAACCTCAGATATGCAGATGACACCACCCTTATGGCAGAAAGTGAAGAGGAACTCAAAAGCCTCTTGATGAGAGTGAAAGAGGAGAGTGAAAAAGTTGGCTTAAAGCTCAACATTCAGAAAACGAAGATCATGGCATCTGGTCCCATCACTTCATGGGAAATAGATGGGGAAACAGTGGAAACAGTGTCAGACTTTATTTTCTGAATGTTGAGCTTTAAGCCAACTTTTTCACTCTCCTCCTTCACTTTCATCAAGAGGCTTTTTAGCTCCTCCTCACTTTCTGCCATAAGGGTGGTGTCATCAGCATATCTGAGGTTATTGATATTTCTCCCNACTCACGTCCATCAAGTCGGTGATGCCATCCAGCCATCTCGTCCTCTGTGGCCAGATGTGTATAAGAGACAGCTTCTATGCAGAGTACATCATGAGAAATGCTGGACTGGAAGAAGCACAAGCTGGAATCAAGATTGCCAGGAGAAATATCAATAACCTCAGATATGCAGATGACACCACCCTTATGGCAGAAAGTGAAGAGGAACTCAAAAGCCTCTTGATGAGAGTGAAAGAGGAGAGTGAAAAAGTTGGCTTAAAGCTCAACATTCAGAAAATGAAGATCATGGCATCTGGTGCCATCACTTCATGGGAAATAGATGGAGAAACAGTGGCAGACTTTGAGGCTCCAAAATCACTGCAGTTGGTGACTGCAGCCATGAAATTAAAAGATGCTTACTCCTTGGAAGGAAAGTTATGACCAACCTAGATAGCATATGCAAAAGCAGAGACATTACTTTGCCAACAAAGGTCCATCTAGTCAAGCTATAGTTTTTCCTGTGGTCATGTATGGATGTGAGAGTTGGACTGTGAAGAAGGCTGAGCACCAAAGAATTGATGCTTTTGAACTGTGGTGTTGGAGAAGACTCGAGAATCCCTTGGACTGCAAGGAGATCCAACCAGTCCATTCTAAAGGAGATCAGTCCTGGGTGTTCTTTGGAAGGAATGATGCTAAAGCTGAAACTCCAGTACTTTGGCCACCTCATGAGAAGAGTTGGCTCATTGGAGAAGACTCTGATGCTGGGAGGGATTGGGGGCAGGGGAAGAAGGGGACGACAGAGGATGAGATGGCTGGATGGCATCACCTACTCAATGGACATGAGTTTGGGTGGACTCCAGGAGTTGGTGATGGACAGGGAGGCCTGGCGTGCTGCAATTCATGGGGTCGCAAAGAGTCGGACATGACTGAGCGACTGAACTGAACTGAAACCTAATTTTATTAAAATTTCATTTAATATTTTAAAATGAATTTATTCTTTAGACTTCCACTCAGCAAACAGCATAAATAAGACAAAGAGTGTGTATTATTGAAAAATAAGCAGAGATTTTGTTTTGCAAAGTATAATATAGGAATTTTTACCATGCTAATATTAGACTAAGAAAAATTTTAAAAGTCACTTTGACTTTTTAACTGAAATGGTAATTACTTCATTATTCCCCTAATTAAATCCTTGTTAATATATACAGAGTTTCTCTTTTTTTTTGCACTGAACCCCAACTAATAGAGCAAAGATAAGGAAATCATGAGTACTCTGTATATGAATGAAAATTGTATTATTGATGGTGTTGTTTGTAAGAACTTACTTAGAGAAATCAGTTACTTCCAAAATCGTTGAAAGTTTGCAAGAGCAGGATTAAGACTGAGCCTGTTTGAAGAACTGTCAGACCCTGCA
Organism: Oreotragus oreotragus; assembly: GCA_006410675.1. Taxonomy (NCBI): domain Eukaryota; kingdom Metazoa; phylum Chordata; class Mammalia; order Artiodactyla; family Bovidae; genus Oreotragus; species Oreotragus oreotragus. The sequence continues at coordinate 325,317 of SJYX01016989.1, forward strand.
GAACTAATCAGTCATGGGGATCTCTACCTTGAAGGAAGGTGGAATCCACAATAGCAACACTGAGTTCAAGAAACTACCAGCTAGCTGTGATCAGCCTGTCAGGAAGCCAGGATCAAAAGTTGTTGTCAGCACTGCAATAATGGCTTCTCAGCTCCCACCGTCAAGACTGAACACTGGAGCTATAGAAAAGCCCTGTGTTGGGCTACAGTCCTCGGGTTGCAAAGAAAAGCCCTGTGTCTCCATGACTTTGCTTGTGAGCAGAGTGAAAGCAGAAGCAGCAGGAAGAAAGATGGCCTCCTCATCGCTTTTGTCCTTCTGGTAGCCAGCCAGCACACTGAATTAGAACCAGACTGTAGTTTCAAGAGAGTCTGAGAAATGAAGACTTTAGCTTTCTATCCCCTGCAGTGTGTCAGTTGACCGTATCTATCCATCATCTTCTTCCTTAGAATCAGCTGGTTTACTCCTTTTGTGCTTCATCTGTGGACTGTGAGACCACACTTCTCCTAGTTCCCCATCCTGCTAAATGCCCTTCCATACCCACGTTTCTTTTTTTTTTTTTTTCTCCCCCACTTCGCACTTGACAGATCCTTCAAAGGTCGGTAAACCTTGTCACCTCCACAGTGAAATCTTCCCTGAATTCTTTCTTCAGTAGACTTAACTATTTCTGTTTCTGGGCTTCTACAATATTTTGTACAATCAGTGCTATAGTTGGTATGATTTGAAAGTGAAAGTGTTAGTCACTCAGTCGTGTCCAACTCTTTGTGACCCCCATGGACTATAGCCTGCCAGGCTCCTCTACCATGGGATTCTCTAGGCAAGAATACTGGAGTGGGTTGCCGTGCCCTCTTCCAGGGGATCTTCCCAACCCAGGGATCAAACCCGCATCTCTTATGTCTCCTGCATTGAGAGGCAGGTTCTTTACCACTAGTACCACCTGGGAAGCTCATGTATGATTTAACATAGTTTAAATATATTTCTATATAAATTATATATTTTAAAATATATAATATAATTTAAACAACAAATGATATAGTTTGTTGTTTTTCTTTCTACCAGACTGTGAACCATTTAAAAGCAGGTACTATGCCTTATCCTGCAGTTCTGTGTCTAGCCCAGTGCCTGGCTCAAAGTGAATGCATGTCAATAGAGTGAATAATGAATGATGACAACGACATAGTCCTTATCCTCTGCAGCTTTTGTAAATCAGAGAAACATACTTACAAGACAAAATTATGTTAAGAAATCTTCATTATATCCACGGCCTCTATTATCTGTATAGTTCTCTATGAAATTAGAAGAAACTGGTTTAATAAGAAGTTTCCCTAGATTTGATGGAGGAAGCACTTCCTGTCCAAGACAAGTTTCTTACATCAATCACTGTGCTCAGTTTCCTGTAATTGTAGTCTTACTTGAAAACAGAGACATGTAAGGATCTATCTTCTCAACCTACTTCCAACCCAGCAATTTGAGAGAAAACACTGGGTTTAACAAAGCAAAAATCCCCCACATTAAAACCTTTTGGACAAGGAAAGAAAGCTAAACTTCATAGGTTATTAATATGCCTAGAACTTACTTTCTGTCTATGAAGATGGGAAGGGGGGAGGGGGATGGCAAGGGTGAGAACAGAAGCTCGATTGCCACAGAATTCATGGAACCTGAAGTCAGAAGATCCAGGAAAACCAGGGCTTCTAGGCCTGGACCACACATGCAGATTAGGAGAAAAATCCTCGCATTCTTTTGCTTATTGATGAAATAAAATTCATATCTAATGGCAAGACAAGAAAAATTTAACATAAATTTCTTTTGCCTGTTTGAGCCTCCATCCTTCCCTTTAGTGTGTATTGTGGATCTGCATTAACCAGACGTCCGTAGGAAATAACATTCCTTCGTGACCTTGTAAAGAGTTAGCATGACCCACTACTTGCTTTGTTCATGTAGATCTGGCTTACGTAAACTGTTGGTAGTCACTTGACATATAACTCTTCGTCTCAAAATGTCTATAACTGTGCTTTGAGCTCCAATAAGCAGAAGTCTCCTCAGAGATTTCTAGAAAACTATCTCCCATGTATAATCCTCAATTTGGCTCAAATAAAATTTTCCATTTCTTAGACTATTGATTTTTTTGTCAATGTTATATTGGCCTCAGAAAATTTTCAGACAGCCCCTATGATCAAGAATTGGTTCAGTAGTGCTGATTTCTCTGAAATGAAAAGAACAAAATGCCAGTAAATCTTATGGAGTAGATATTTAAACTTGCAGGTAATTATCTAAGTAATTGGTGGAGGCTGTGGTAATTATGGGTCAACCTCCAGTAATTCAATTTTGTGTGTATAGATACAAGAAACTAGGGCTTCCCAGGTGGTTCAGTGGTAAAGAATCCACCTGCCAGTGCAGGAGACACAAGAGACACGGGTTCAAACCCTGGGTTGGGAAGATCCCCTGGAGGAGGAAATGGCTACCCCCTCCCGTATTCCTGCCTGGAAAATTCCATGGACAGAGGAGCCTGGTGGGCTACAGTTGTGAGGTTGCAAAGACTTGGACACAACTAAGAGGCTGAACACAAACACACACACGTAAGAAACTACTAAAATAGAACATTTTATATTCCTATGTAACATGTAAAATCTTTTGCTTCCCATGGCTCCAATTGCTTCCCCCAGCCACCCCGAATGTCACTTCTAAGTTATGCATGGTCAGCACTACCCCCACTGGAAATGAAAGTACTGCATTTAAAGTGCTATATTTCAGAGCAAACAGCAAGAAAGTACTAGGCTCTTTCCTAAGGAGAGGTATTTGGGGGTCTTGATCTTTCATCTGCCAAATGGAAAACTTTCTTCCTCTGAACACCTTCCACCTGGGAATTGCTGACCTGAAGACCAGTTAATTGAGCTGCTTGACTAATAAAACAGTTCCAGCAGAGGTCTATTGATATTGTGACAAGGACAGACCAGGATTACCTAAGTACTTTTACATACAAGTTGCTAGTCTGAACTTGAATTTTGTAATAAAATACATGCTGAGAGTTTAGAGTGTGATTTTAAGAAATGCCTGAAAATCCTGTTGTCGTTTTTAGTTGCTCAGTTCAGTTCAGTTCAGTTCAGTTGCTCAGTCATGTCCGACTCTTTGCAACCCCATGAATCGCAGCACGCCAGGCCTCCCTGTCCATCACCATCTCCCGGAGTTCACTCAGACTCACGTTCATCGAGTCCATAATGCCATCCAGCCATCTCATCCTCTGTCGTCCCCTTCTCCTCCTGCCCCCAATCCCTCCCAGCATCAGAGTCTTTTCCAATGAGTCAACTCTTCTCATGAAGTGGCCAAAGTACTGGAGTTTCACCTTTAGCATCATTCCTTCCAAAGAAATCCCAGGGCTGATCTCCTCCAGAATGGACTGGTTGGATCTCCCTGCAGTCCAAGGGACTCCCAAGGGTCTTCTCCAACACGTCGTGTCTAACTCTTTGAAACTGCATGGACTGCAGCCTGCCAGGCTCCTCTGTCCGTGAGATTTACCAGGCAAGAATACTGGGGAGGGTTGCCATTTCCTTCTCCAGGACATCTTTCCGATGCAGTCCAAGGGACTCCCAAGGGTCTTCTCCAACACGTCGTGTCTAACTCTTTGAAACTGCATGGACTGCAGCCTGCCAGGCTCCTCTGTCCGTGAGATTTACCAGGCAAGAATACTGGGGAGGGTTGCCATTTCCTTCTCCAGGACATCTTTCCGACCTAGGGATCAAACCCCATCCTGCACTGCAGGTGGATTCTTCACCACTGAGCCACCTGGAAAATCCAAATAATCGTATACATGACTAATCAAAGAAAAAGTTTGCTTGTCTAGTCTTACATTCAAGAGTGAAGGTAATTATTTTCATTAATATGTATTTTTTCATTCTGTCCACAAACGATATTGCGATACATAAATTTTCCTCGACCATAGTTTTAAATTTTATTTTATTATTTTATATCTATATACACTTATGAGACTTATGAGAAAGCTGAAAGCAAATAGCATGAAGAATCCCCATATGCCCTTCACTCAGCTTCTACAAATGGTAACGTCTTATTTAACCACTGTGCCATTTCCAAAACGGGAAAGTGACGAAGTTCTATTAAGTAATCTGCAGACCTAATTCAAATGTTGTCCTGTTCTACTACTTTTTCTGCTCAGGATCCAATCCCAGACTTTAGATTGACTTTAGTTTTCATGCATTGTTAGTCTTTAATCTGGGCCAATCCACAGTTTTTCTTTGCCTTTCATGACAATGAAACAGTGTCTCTCTTTGACTCTTAGAAGATTATTGGCCAATTCTTTTGTGAAATGTTGCTCATTTAGATTTGTCTGATATTTCCTCATAACTACAGGCTGTATATTGTCACCCTGCTTATTTAACTTATATGCAGAGTACATCATGAGAAACGCTGGGCTNATTGACTATGCCAAAGCCTTTGACTGTGTGGATCACAATAAACTGTGGAAAATTCTGAAAGAGATGGGAATACCAGACCACCTGACCTGCCCCTTGAGAAATCTATATGCAGGTCAGGAAGCAACAGTTAGAACTGCACATGGAACAACAGACTGGTTCCAAATAGGAAAAGGAGTATGTCAAGGCTGTATATTGTCACCCTGCTTATTTCACTTCTATGCAGAGTACATCATGAGTAATGCTGGACTGGAAGAAACACAAGCTGGAATCAAGATTGCTGGGAGAAATATCAATCACCTCAGATATGCAGATGACACCACCCTTATGGCAGAAAGTGAAGAGAAACTAAAAAGCCTCTTGATGAAAGTGAAAGAGGAGAGTGAAAAAGTTGGCTTAAAGCTCAACATTCAGAAAACGAAGATCATGGCATCTGGTCCCATCACTTCATGGCAAATAGATGGGGGAACAGTGTCAGATTTTATTTTTGGGGGGCTCCAAAAATAACTGCAGATGGTGATTGCAGCCATGCAATTAAAAGACACTTACTCCTTGGAAGAAAAGTTATGACTAACCTAGATAGCATATTCAAAAGCAGAGACATTACTTTGCCAACTAAAGTCCGTCTAGTCAAGGCTATGGTTTTTCCAGTAGTCATGTATAGATGTGAGAATTGAACTGTGAAGAAGGCTGAGCGCTGACGAATTGATGCTTTTGAACTGTGGTGTTGGAGAAGACTCTTGAGAGTTCCTTGAACTGCAAGGAGATCCAACCAGTCCATTCTGAAGGAGAGCAGCCCTGGGATTTCTTTGGAAGGAATGATGCTTAAACTGAAACTCCAGTACTCTGGCCACCTCATGCAAAGAGTTGACTCATTGAAAAAGACTTTGATGTTGGGAGGTATTGGGGACAGGAGGAGAAGGGGATGACAGAGGATGAGATGGCTGGATGGCATCACTGACTCAATGGACATGAATCTGAGTGAACTCCGGGAGCTGGTGATGGACAGGGAGCCCTGGCATGCTGTGATTCATGGGATCGCAAAGAGTCGGACACGACTGAGCGACTGAACTGAACTGAACTGAGTGATAGCTTCTTTAAAGCTGTCTGCAACAAGGATGAGGCCAATTCTATTGTAACCAGGGCTTATTATATATATTTTTAAAGAATGCAGTCATAATATCCCATTTATATACCTTTCTGGCAAATTATTTAGCTGTATTTGCCTCTTAAATGCTATCAACTTAGTGGACAGTTTGAACATCCAAATTCTATGAAAATGAGTGATTTCCTTAACCATAGACAATTTTTCTGCTTTGCTGAATTATTAAGGCATTTTAAAAGGTTCTAACTCAAGTTATTTTCCTTCCTCCAGTGATTGATTGGTAATGGTTGAAAATAAAATTAGAAAGTGTACCCCAACTGTGAAATGACTCATAAGGAAAGTTCAAAGTGTTCTATTTTGAAAATTTCTTTCATTAGGAAAGTGGTTTATTCCTTTAGAATATCTTGGATGAAATGTCCAACCCACTTAGAATGATCTAATGTTAGAGCTAGAAGGGACTTGAGCTGTACTTTCTACAAGCATCTTTTAATAGATGTAAAATTTGAGGTCCTAAAATATTTTTCTGACTAGAGAAGGGGAAGAAAGTCAACTCTACAATATTGGAAATTCTTTACTAATAATCAATTTTACATTTGTATGATATTTTAAAGTTGCAAAGCACTTTTTTTTTGCATAATACTTAGTTTCATAAGCATCACCAGCCAGTGAGGAAGGCAAGACAATTATTAATATCTTGTTTTATGTTGAAAAGATGAATATTAACAAAGTCAAGAAGGGAATCAAGACTTTCTCCATCAGACCAGTGTTATTTCTATTCATTGATCTGCCTTAGATTTTTAATTTTCATTATAAAAAAGGAATAAAATATTTGGTCCTATAGTTATTGTTAACTGTTTTCCATCACATTGCTCCTCTTTCTAAGAAAATTATTATCAAGAGTGAGAGACAAAAATGATTTTAGAAGGGACGGATCTGATCTTAAAACACTGAAACCAAAGCCCAAATATATTTGTTTGTTTCTTTCCATATTTGTTAGCTGAATGATAGGTAAGGAAGGGAGTCTGGTACAATTCTAGTGATAGAAGTTAAGAGTCTTGCATATGTCACAAGCTGTTGGATTTCGTAAGGGAAAGAAAAGGTTTGGCCCCACTCCATGACCTAAATGAAATTTCGTGAATTCACCAGATTATCACACTCATGAGAAATGGCTGTTGTGCGCTTAGGCATCTCTACTTGACAGGATTCTTTAGAAACAGAACAGCTATGGCTTGCTTCAGCTTCTTTCTAATATTTTGAAGAAGATGATCATAAAAAGTTATTAATTAATAACTCATAAAGGATCATTAATTCCATAAATAGAATATGTGAAGTAAGACCATGGCCATAGATTAACTGAACATAGATTATAGAAGACCACACCGAGCCATGGCATGTCAATATTAGGTGCTTAACAGGTATTATAAAAAGTAAAAAGGAAGGCAAACTTGAATGGGAAGAGAGCTTTTCCAAGTCAGATTGGAAATCACTTTCAATGCCGCACAAATTCTGCAGCATTATGGCTAAGTAAAGAAGGAAGAAAAAGGAGTCACCATTCTTATGGAGGATAGAAAAGGCTTTTATCCACAGCCTCTCCAACCACATTCAAGCTGTGACGTATAAGCAGTGGATTGCCGATTCACCTACTTATTCTAGAAAGCTCATATTTCCTCCAGGTCTAGAAAGACTGGGTTGACAGCATCAGATACCAGTGGATCAGAGCCCCAGAAACCCTCCTCAGGTTCTGAGGGAGAGGCCAGCAAGGAAGAAGGGCTCCAAATCTTACGTTGCCATGACTAAGGAGATGCCTGTCAAACTATTTCAATTTATTGAAGTATTTTGTTTACTCTCTTATGCAACTTGAAGAACAATCATATGTTGAAACAGCCAAAGGACATATGACTTTATAGGTGAAAAATATGAAAATTACTCACATTAAATAATTTCCCCAGGGCTGTATTGAGTGTCAGGATGACACTAGGCTCAGGTACTTTAACTCATCATTTATGGGTTTTACCATTATCTAATAGATTTCTCTCATTTCAAGCATAAGTTTCTGTGTTATTACCCATCCATTTGTCACTCAATATCTTGTGCCCTGGGCCAGGCATAGGTAAGTCTTCTTCACTTGGTACTGAGGAGTGTGCTGTGTTTAAGTTCTCCTGACATTCCACAGAAGAGAGAATTTCCAATGAAATTCTCTTTTCACCTTTTTTTTTTCTTAATTCACTTTTATATAATTATTAGTGGAATGGTTTGCCCATTTCTGGATACATAAGAATCAGAGACATATGTCGGAATGCTGACCTCAGGAAGACCAAATTGACCTGTTCTCCAAGGAGAATATAAACAGACACAACTTGGTTGAAAACAGATTTTGCTATAAATTATTATGGGCTAAAATAATTTTTTTTCCTGAGGATATTAACAGAGGAAAAATCAATATTCTTTTTCCTACTTTCTCTTCTCAGCCCATAAATAGGGAGTTCAGACTCATATGCAACTACATTTGTGCTTCTATCCAAGGGAGGGGGAGTGATGCTTAGAAAATAATATCCTAAAATTTACTTGAGAACTTTTCAATGGATCAATAGCATTTTCCTAAATGCTTTAATCTGTCTCTTCACCTTTGTTCTTTTGCTTTGAGTGTCAATGTTCAGATACATTCTGTCTCCATATTTTGAAAGCACTTAATGTACTGATTATCATCAGTTTGTGGGAGAAGTGAAAAGTTAACCATCCCCTGGCCCAAGCCATGTTTCCTTATTCATCTTTTACTGGGAAGCCATGGCATAAAGGTTTTAGAGCTCTTATAGTGATTAGTAAATTAGTACTTTCTCCCACTTGTTGAGAGATAATTTACATGCTTATTAACTCAAGGTATTGTATTTAAGAAAAAGAATTTAGACTTATGTCCCTGAAACAATTACTGAAAAGCCAAGTTGACTACAATCCCCTTATAAGTATCCATATCTAGTGTAAAATTGTGACAAGTTACCTTGGAACCTCAGAAAGAAAGTGAGGTGAAATTGTTAGTGGACTCTGACTCTTTGTGATCCCGTGGATCATAGTCCTCCAGGCTCCTCTGTCCATGGAATTCTCCAGGCAAGAATACTGGAGTAGGTACCCATTCCCTTCTCCAGAGGATCTTCCTGACCAAGGGATCGAACCTGGGTATGCCACAGTGCAGGCAGACTCTTTACCATATGAGCCACCTCAGAAGTACATGTTAAATAGAAAGAGAAACGAAGACAAAACAGGGAGAGCCAAGAAATAAGAGAAGAGATTCCACTCAAGAAGTAAGTTTCATAATTACAAATGTATTGTCCACAGAACTGTGTTCAATTCAACCTTAATCCTATCAGGTAATGTTCTCCAGAGTCCTGTCTGTTGTGTAGTGAGGTGATTCACAAGGTGCTGGCTCTGAGTTTGTCTAGAAAGCAGTGGTATGGAAAGACAGGGAAGAGTAAAAGTGTTCAGTTCCAGACAGTCTCTCTGTTGAATGAATGGAGGGATAGGAATAGTATCTAGACATTTAGGGGATAAGAATAGCATGAAATAGACAATGTGTTAGGATTCAGATAAATGAGCTATAGTCAGGGCATGGACTCAAAATTTGTAGTTGTGAGATCAGTTTCAGAGGTAGAAGGGTGACTACAAGTCTTCAAACTCTTGTCATTTGCTATGTCTATGACCAGGGCCTTCATTTTTCTCATCTCTAAACTGAATATGCTATCCTATAAAACTCTTCTGAGGGTTACACATTATGTGCAAAAAGCATCAACTGAGAGCAGGCTGTAAACAAGTGACCGCTGTGCTTGCTGTGGTTGTGATTGTTGATGTCATCACTTTTTTATTCCTAACGATCATCACCTCATTCTTCTTATTATTAATGAATTCTCCATTCCTCTTTTCTAATTACAGAAGTCTGACCTCCTCAGACTAAGAAAGTTACTATAAATTGATCCCTAATTACATTTACTATATTCAAGCCCTTGGCACTGACTTGAGGCTCTGAGTCATTCAAGAACTTCATCAAGATGCCATAGATGCTTTCTTTTTGAGTGAGAAGGGACTAGTGGAAGATTACATCCACCCCAGGGAGGGACCAGTCATGAAATGGTAGACCCAGAGGGGTAAACAAAAATGACCAAATGACCAACAATACCCAGGGCTAGGAGGGGAAAGGATGATTGCAAAACCCTTTTATCCCAGAGACAGCAAAATATATTTTCAGTGGTCTTCTCAACACCATCGTGGAACCATGAGCTAGCCAAAAACAACAGAAAGAGTAGCCCAAATGGGCAGATGCACATTAGATTAGGCTTTTGGTATTTCAACCCTACTTTGGTCAAAAGAGCTGAATGACAACACTCTTCTAATTGGGTAGATGAACCAAGAAGACATTTTTTTGAGAGTGGAGTGTGTTCTCAAATCTGCCATAAAGGTATATCTTCCCAAAGAATAAAATCCTGTGTGCTTCCCTTTTTTGGCCTTTATTTTCACTGTCATTTTACATTTGATTTTGTGATTAATATTCCTCTATACAATTAGCCTGAAAGCTAGGGGTTGTAGCTGCCTTTTCTCTTTATTATATCCCATCTATTTCCAATACTTATTTGCCATATGAGGTTGGTCCAGGCACTGGCCTCGCCTGAAGCTATGCTTCCTAAAAATAAAAACTGAGACATGATTGTTGTGATAATCAAATGAGATAGTATCTGTGACCATCCCTGGAACTTACATAGCACAACTGAATACATCTTTTCCATTCTCTCTTTTTCATTATATAAAAAATTATCCTAAATTAATATGTTATGCATTATACAAGAAGTTCCCAAGAATTGCAGCACTAAATTCTCATAACAGTTCTATAAACTGTGCAGAGAAATTGATACTGTCCCTGTTTTATAATTTAGAAAATAGAGATCCTATATGTTTATATGTAGCCAGAATTATGAACATGAATCTTCTAGCTCATGGTTTAGTGTTTTTCCTGCTTAAAAAGAGCACTGCTTAGCAGGAGTGCAGGAAACACTTTCTGTTCACGTTATAGTTAGGGAAATAGCAATTCAGGTCCCTCTGAGCCTGAGTTTTTTCATAAAAGGTAAAGATTGAAATACTGCTTGTGAGATAACAGTTGTAGAGGATTAAATGATACAATATATGCAGATCTGTATGGGTTTCAAACAGCAGGTGCTCATAAAAAATTAACTTCATTCCTCTGATTGCTTGCTCATGAAGTTAAAAGATCACAGTTTTCACTTTGTTCACAGGTAAAAGCTGTGATGAATTTAGGATATATATATATATATAATTTATATATAATTTAAGATATATATATATATATATACACACACACACACACATCCCATAATATGGCTTTGAGATAAGTTCACATTTAATTTGGAGGGAGAAAAATTGAGTGAGCTCATCAAAAGAGAAGGTTTTGGGCTAAAATTTTGTCCCTGGCACTTAATTTTGTAATTTTGGAAGACCTGCTTAACAAGAGACTTATTTCCTTGTAACAAAAGTGTATTAAATTATTTAGCTTGACCCAAACAAGAACTGTATACATTTTATAAATGATGGCTATTACTACTATTACTGCAACTATCACTGCTACTATTTCATCATCACTAAAGTGGTCATGATAGTTTTCAGTAGATGGAAGGAGCATTTGTTTCAAACATTAGCAGCACCTTAAGCATTGCATTAGTTTCCTAGGGCTGATATACAAAGGACCCCAAACTATGTGGCGTAAAACAATAGAAATGTGAGGTTTCTCAGTTCAGGAGGCTGGAAGTCTGAAATTAAGATGTTGGTTATGATTATCAGTGGCTCAAGGGGAGACTTTTCTTCGCCTCTTCCAACCTCTGGTGTTGGCAGGTATTTCTTATAGATATCCTTGCTTTTCTTGTCAAATGACCTTCTTCTCACTATGTCTTCATATTGTCTTCCCTCTCTGTGTGTATATTTCTGTGGTCAAATATACCCTCTAAAGAGACCAGTCATATTGGATTGGGGCCAGTGAGCTCATCTTAACTAATTGCACCAATAATAACCTTATTTCTAAATGAGGTCACATTCTGAGATACTAACAGTTAGTACTTCAACATATCTTTTTGAGGACTCAATTCAACTGATAATGAGTACTCACAAGAAAAGTTTCAGTTTATTCTCAGTGATTTCAGCACTCAGATGATTTGAATATTGCTGGTAAAAAATCAAGGCTCTTTCTATGATACTGATTTCTGTACTTATGAAAATCAAACTGGATTTCTAGGAGGTTAATAAAAATCACAGAATGGAGCCCTCAGACTGCTACAAATAGCTATAGGAGATTTTTAAGCAATTGTGCACAAATGAGAGAAACTGTCAGATCTTTATTCAGAAGAAATGTCTTGTCCCTTTTAAACTCCAGCTGATAGAAAACTTGCAATATGTGGATAGAAAAGATGCCGTTTTTTACACCTGACACTATCATGGGAAGCAAGCACAATTAAGAGATTTTTGAGGACAGAATCGGGATCTGAGAGAGACTGAAAGTCAGCCAGAGATGACTGAGTTCAGCTCCTAGTTTTGAATGGGTCCCTGTTGTAAACATTCGGGGTCTACTAAACTGAGTAATGGAACAAGGCAACTGGAAATGCCAAACAGAGTTAATGCTGTACATTAAAACAAGGTATTGTGAGAGGAGACTGTTCTCTACACTAGGGCAAAAAGGAGCCTAATAATTCTTTCTCTATTCTCCCTGCCCCACATGTACAAGTCACAGGAAGACAGAGGTGATTATACAACCAGCTGACCAGGAAGGGACAGGCAACTTGCAGACTCAGGTGAGTTGGAGAAAATTAATACTTTGTCCTTTTTCTATTCTGGCTATAGGCATAAAATCAATATTAATGAATTACCATTGCCCCTTAGACTTAGCCATTATAAACGTGGCTATAAATATTTCAGTGTATATCTCTGAAAGATTAAAAAAATAACCACAAGACCTTGATCACACCTTAATGATTTGTATTAAAATTTCTTAATATCATTAAAGCTTCCCAAGTGGTGCTAGTGGTAAAGAATCCACCTGCCAATGCAGGAGACGCCAGAGATGCAGGTTCGATCCCTGGGCTGGGAAGATCCCCTGGAGGAGGAAATGGCAACCCACTTCAGTACTCTTGCCTGGAAAATTCCCTCGGCAGAGGAGCCATGTCAGCCACAGTCCATGGGACCACAAAGAGTCAGACATCACTGAGCAACTGAGCACACACTTATATTTCTATAACTGCAACAGAAGTCTATGAAGCTGGGGACTCTGGTAGGCAGAGTAATGAACCCCCTCCAATGTCTGTATCCTGATCGCTGCAACATGGAAATACTGTACTTTTCATGGCCAATGGGACTTTGCCAATGTGATGAAGGGTCTTGAGACAGAGATATTGTTCTGGATTATCAGAATGGACACAATGTAGTTGAAAGTGTCTTCATAAGAAGGAGGCAAGATGGTAAAATTTGTTAGAAAAAAAAATGTGACAATGGAATCAGAGATTAGACAGATGCTCTTGGAAGATAGCAGAAGGGGTCCAGAAGATAGGGATGGAGGTAACCTCCAGAAGCTGGAAAAGGCAGGGAAGTCAGTTCTTCCTTAGAAACACGGGAGGAATGCAACCGTGATGAAGCCTTAATTTTAGTCTTCTGACTTGCAGAACTGGGAGAGAACATATTTGTGTTGTTTCAAACTATTAAGTTTATAGTAATTTGCTACAGCTTCTATAGGATAACATCTATAGGATAATAGGGTCCTTTGGGGAGATTAGTACATTTTAAGGATTAAATTAAAAAAAAAAAAACAGAATTTAGTGACTCTATTTTGCTGTTTAGTCGCTAAGTCACGTCTGATTGTAACCCCATCAGATTGTAGCCCACCAGGCTCTCCTGTCCACTGAATTTCCTAGGCGGTAATACTGAAGTGAGCTTCCATTTCCTTCTCCAGGGGACCTTCTTGACCCAGGGATTGAACTCATGTCTCCTGCTTGGCAGGTGGATTCTTTACCACTGAGCCACCAGGGAAGCCCAGACTCAATTTTACACACTTATTAAACAGAAAAATAGTTTCTTCATTTAACCTCCTTTTTTTTTTTTTTTTTGATTATCAGAGAAGGCAATGACAACCCACTCCAGTACTCTTGCCTGGAAAATCCCATGGACGGAGGAGCCTGGTAGGCTGCAGTCCATGGGGTCGCAAAGAGTCAAACACGACTGAGCGACTTCACTTTCACTTTTTTTTTGATTAACCCATTCATACACACTTTTTGAGAGCCAAAGAAGTTCCCAGCACTGTTCACTGTGTTTTTTTTTAGTTTAAATCTAATGAGGGCTTCTGAGGTATACAATTGATCTTTTTTCTCCTATTTTTGGAACATTTGGATTATTTTTATATCAATTTTTAAAATTGAAATATAGTTGATCTATAAAGTTGTGTTAGTTTCAGATGTACAGCAAAGTGATATATATATATATATATATCACTTTGGGTTGCCATTTACTTCAGTATGATATCATTACTATGATATATATATATATATATATATCTCCAGAACATTTTATGGAATAAGTTGAACTTTTTGGCCAACCCAGTGCACACACATATACACATTACTCCAAACTTCCTCATTTATCCCTCCCTGCCACTTCCCATTTACCCCTTAGTAACTACAGGGTTTTTTCCTATGAGTGTGAGTCTGCTTCTATTTTGTAAATAAGTTCATTTGTGTTGTATCTTAGATTCTACATATAAGCAATATAATATGGTATTTGTCTTTCTCTGTCTGACTTCATTTTGTATGACAATCTTTAGGTCCACCCATGTTGCTGCAATTAACATTCTTTTATTCTTTTTATGGCTGAGTAGTATTCTGTTATGTATATGTGCAGCACATCTTCTTTATCCATTTCTCTCTTGATGGACATTTAGGTTGCTTCCATGTCTTGGCTATTGTAAACAGTGCTGGAATGAACACTGAAGTGTGTGTCTTTTTGTGTTACAGTTTTCTCTGGATACATGTACAAAAGACTTCTGAGTCATCACAGAGTAGACACTGGACAGGAGAGTGGGCTCTGAGTGGGAGGCCCCTTGACAAAGGAAGTCTTAAAGGGCTGCAGCAAAACTCATGAAAAAGAAACAGGACTGGGTCTAAACTTTACCAAAGGCAGGGAGGCAGCTTCAGGCTTGTGTCTGGTCCCCTGTGTAGGAAGACTGAGGAATCAGGAGAGACACTGTCTAGGAATCAAGGCAGCGTTTCTAGCCCTTTCCTTACACTATCTCAGGTCCTTGCAGGTGGAGGGTGGGGAACAGAGGAATCCAAAAACGTGCCTCAAGAAAGAAATGATTTGTGCTTGGGCACAGTTAAAGGACTTATTTGCAGAACTCAGATCCTCCTGATTCAAAATTACCCCTCCCCCCACCACACACCCCAACTTCACAGCTTCCAAACAAAAAGCACTTGGTACATGTAATTCAGAGGTTATAATGGGCCTAGTTGATTTTTTGGCTTTTCTACTGAGTACCTGTATCTCCTGACAAATGGTTGAACTTTCCTAATCACTTTGCTATTGTGAGAGACAGGTGTGAAAGCTGTAGGAAATTGGACGCTATTTTACCTGGTAGGAGTTAATTGTGCTAACCCTCCTGGGATATTGTGTGTATTTTTTTTTTTTTAATCTCAAAATAACTTCCCTTCTGAGAGGTGAGAATTTTACATTTTACCTATATGTTTATTTGAAACATTATTACTTTCAGTAAATATCTCTGTAAAACTGAAATAATATCTATCATTACTACGATATTACTAATAGTACAACTGATAACAATGGTAGCTAATATTTATCAGGTTCTTATCAAATGAAGTTGTCAGATTGGTGTATCAGATATATATTATCACTGTTTCCTGTTTAGTTGCTAAGTCATGTCCAACTCTTCACGACCGCATGGACTGTAGTCCACTAGGTTCCCTTGTTCATGGGATTTCCCAGGCAAGAATACTGGAGTGGTTTGCCATTTGCTTCTCCAGGGGTCTTCCCTCACCCAGAGATCAAACCCACGTCTCCTGTATTGGCAGGCAGATTCTTTACCACTGAGTCGTCAGAGAAGCCTTATTGTCATTATACCTCACAACAATTAAGCAAGACAGGGTGTACTGTCATCTCTATCTCATTGACAAGGAGAAGGAAGGAGTGGTGACCCGCACAATAAAGTCAGCCTGTGCTGGAAAAAGGGTTACAACCAAAGCTTTCTGAGTCCAAAATTGTGCACTTTATCCAATGAATCCTGCAGTGACTTAAAGGTGAAAACTTAATTTTTAAACTTGAAAGCCCAAGACCTACAAAGTTTGCAGTAGAGACATTTAAGGATATTTATGGAATTGAATTTTCACTTTGAACTCAGGCACCGGATTTGTATCAAGTTATTTTGTACACTGGAAAAAAGGGAGCCACTGAATCATCAGGAAACACATGGAAAAAATAAACGCTGATGCTTTAAAGTTATTAGTAAGGAATCAATTGAATGCATCCTCTCAGGGTATGTCTTATACAAATGCTGCAACATGATAATAATAATAGTATGCAAACTAATAATAATATCTAAACTTAATAATAATATGCAAACATAATAATAATATGTGAACATAATAATACCAAAATATATTAGGAGATAGGTGGATTGCCTTAATTCTCTCACTCTAACAAGGCAGCCCCCTGGGCTTTCCAGGTCCAGTAGGTAGAAAATCCACCTGCTGATGCAGGAGACACAAGAGACTTGGATTTGATCCCTGGTTCAGGAAGAACCCCTGGAGTAGGAAAGACAACCCACTCCAGTATTCTTGCCTGGAGAATTCCATGGACAGAGAAGCCTGACAGGCTACAGTCTATGAGGTCGCAGAGAGCTGAACATGACTGAGTATGCAGTGTTGATCTCAGCAGTCCCTAGAGTAGGTGAGATACCACAAGTGTATACTCTCTCTGTCCCTAACAAATGTTTTCTCCAGGGACACATTAACCACACAAAGCAAGTGGTCATTATCAAACTGAGTGGCGATGGGCATTGCTGGATCAGAGGATGGAGCCTCTCTCTGACATCACTCCCTCTTCTTTCCTCTGAAGTCATCACACATCTTATATAGACCTCTCCACCCCCACTCAAATATATCATGATAAATCACACAAACAAACTGGGCCCACAGTCATAAACACAACTTTACTGATTAGTTGGCTGATTACTGATTACCTGGTAATGAAGTTTCTGGATTCAAGGACACCTTGCAGATCCTTTTGGAAAAGGATCCAAATCTACTGTAGAAATAAATCACTCAGGCAAGATGCACAAGCTTTGCTTATTCCCTCAGCTTAGAATGAAAAGGTGGCCTACATAACGTATAGAAATAGCATTGTTTGAATTATTTATTTATTTATTTTTATTATTTATTTTTTACTTTACAATATTTTATTGGTTTTGCCATACTTCAACATGAATCCGCCATCCTGTTAGGGTATTTTCTTGATCCATTGAGAAAAATATTTTTAGGAGGAAGAGTTTATAACCAACAGGCATCTGTGTAAAGGCCACCACTTCTTTATTGGACAAAACACACTATGTGAGTAGTCTGGCTACTCTTAAACTGGCTTCACATTAAGACACACTGCGATAAAGAAAAACAGAGATTCTTATGAGCCATCCAAGACTTTTGGTGTTGTTTGTTTGTTTGGTCACTGCCATGTGGCATCAGGGATCTTTAGTTCCCTGACCAGGGATCCAATCCATGCTCCCTGAAGTGGAAGCATAGGGTCTTTTCAATGCACCACCAAGGAAGTCCCAAGCCATCTAAGACTTTATTAATCAGTATTTGGTGGGGCTTCAAAAATTTCTCTTAATGATGCTAATGTCTCACCAGTTTGATAACTACTTTTTTCCTTTTTGTCAAACTAAGAAAAGCATTGAAAAAATTAGCCTTCTTAAGCACTTTAAGTTGATCATTTTTTATCACTTATTCCAAGATTATACAAAATTTTGACCTACAACAGGTGAACTTCTCAGCATTGCAATACCCCTGCTAGTGGTCCTGCTGCTCACACTTTATGAGGTCCTGTCCCACATATAGACTGCCTTTCGAAAGCAGGCAGCAGACTAGAAGCTGTACAGGTACGTGCAGGTGGGCGAGTCCCAGTAATCATGCTCTTTCAGTCTTGAGCCGACCTCTACAAAGAAAAAGCAACAAACTGACCTTTCTGTTCTAATCCTTGCAACACCTCAGTGAAATAGGCAGGGCTGGGTTATTTGTTTAGGTAGGTAAGGAAGCTGAACCCCAAAGAGGTTATGTAATTCTTCTAAGATTCCACAGGCTAGAAACTGTTCCAATGAACCACTTCTGTGTGTGTGTTCATTTACTCAGTCATGTCTGACTCTTTGGGGCCCCATGAACTGTAGCCTGCCAGACTCCTTTGCTTATGGAATTTTCCAGGCAAGAATACTCGAGTGGGTTGCCACTTCCTCCCCCAGGGGATCTTCTGGACCCAGGGATTAAAACTGTGTCTCTTGTGTCTCCTGCTCTGGCAGGTGGATTTTTTATTGGTCACTAACGATACCTGCAAGGACTGAACCACTTCTACTAGGAACCAAACTCAGGTCTTCTAACTTAGATTAGGCTGTCACTGATTAGGCAATAATAGATAAACATGTGTACACACCCAAACACACACACACACACACTTAAAACACAGACACATACACAGAAAGATATCTGTGATCTGTATCAACCAAAAGACTTTTAGTGATTACCTGCCGGGGCCAGCGTGAGGAACTCCACCCATGGCAAAGGTCATGAGGAAGGAGGCTTTGGCATACGCAAAGGCGTGATCAAGGCTCAGGGGACCCCCTGTTCCCGAGCATCTACCCCAAAACCAGAGTCTGTTTTTTGCTCTCACCTACACCTTTGACTTTCCGGGGGGCTCTCCCCCATAACCGTTTCTCTCAGAGAAGGAGTAAACGTGCAGCTCCAAGTCAATAAAAATTCCTGGGTGTGACAAGAGTGTTTCAGCTTATGAACTTTGAAGGTTATCTAGCCTGACTGTACAGGTTCATCTGGCTGCACGTGATTGTTTACAGCCTCCCAACCTTGAGAGGTACAAGATGCTTTAAAACTTTCTAAATACAGACTCTTTTGAGAAGTTAGAAAATTATTAGTATAGTATAGTGGGCTGATTAGAAATTGTATTAGTGAAGAGTTTTTTCATTTGTCATGCCAATAATTACTGCTAATTCTCTGCCCTGGGTGTGACAAGGGTGTCTCAGGTCAAACCTCTCTGCTGACAGACTAGCTTGTGTGACAACCTCTCAACCATAAACAGCACAGAGAGTTTGGAGTATTAGCATAGGGCTTTTCTCATTGTAGAGTCAATGATTGCTGCCAGGCCTCCATATCCTTAGGCACTTGGGAATATATTAATCAATGTATTTGAAATATAGAAAAGGAAATACAGTACTTTTTAAGGTTAGCAATACCAGACTTTTTGAGTTAATGAATTTTCTCTTTTGTAATAGATCACTGTAGTTTGTTATAAATCACTGTGTCCTTGCTATGTAAAAATGTAACTTTATCACTATCTTAAGACTAAATAGATCTTAAGGGGAACATTGGTGAAAGGATTTACATTTGTTGGGCTGATGTTTGCTGCTAAATCTCCATATTCCCTGCTCTTATAAAGAATATAACTAGCATATAGGAGAAATAAGTATTAACCTTTAAGATTAATCATGTTAACCTTGGGTTAAATAAATTCCTTTCTTGATTGTAACTCACTACACCCTCACCCTATAGGAATGCAACTTTATTTGGAGGGTGGT
>SJYX01016991.1:0-13216 GCA_006410675.1 Oreotragus oreotragus
CTGGTGGGCTGCCGTCTATGGGGTCACACAGAGTCAGACAAGACTGAAGTGACTTAGCAGCAGCAGCAGAGGGTAATATGCTAAGTGAAATATCAGAAATAAAAAGACAAATGATGTATGAATTCATTCATACGTAGAATATAAAACTAAATAAAACAAAAACAAACATAGTTACAGGGAACAGACCAGTAGTTAACAGAGGGGAAGGGGCCTGGAGGAGGGCTTCAAGGCATTCAAGGGGTCAGCAGTATGGTGACAGACGTGATCCCTTGCGGAGTGATCACTTTGTAATGTTACAGATCTCAAATTATAGTGCTGTATAATTGAAATATAAATATTTTTTAATTCTAAAATTCATACATATTTCCACTGAAAACTAATTAAGTTCTTGGTCAAAAAATGGGCAAACACCAGCAGTTCATATAGTTCAACTTCATATATATATATGACAAGTTGAAATAAAAACACTTACATTAATTAAGGTGACCCTTCCATTAACTTAGACAAAAATAAAATACAAATAGGGAGAGAATTTACAGGGGAATAGTTTTCTTGCAACTAGCAATCAAGAAACTGACTTTGTCAGTCAGTTCAACATTTATTCATTTTTTTCATCCAAGATGACAACTTACTATTGTGACTTCATCTTCAGGCTATTAAGTTTTTTATCCCCAGGCTATTAAGTTTTTCCCATCTCTGACTCAAACTTTACTTCAGTTTAAAAATACACAATCTGTTTACTATGTGGAAACCTATTTTGCAGGTGTTCAGTTTTCCTTACCCATCTCATTCTATAGTCTACTATTATTATCAAAATAAAGACATAGTAAATAATGTACAAATGTCACTTGGCTCAAAAAATATATTAAGTATATATCCACTAAAAACACAGGAAAGGGTAAAACATTCTTCAGATATTGAAAAAAAATACCTAAACTGAAGTATGTTAAATCAGAATTATAAAATTTCACTAAAAATAATGCTCTAATTTATTATGTGTGCATGCTAAGTTGCTTTAGTTGTGTCTGACTCTTAGAAACCCCATGGATTGTAGCCCACCAGGATCCTCAGTCCATGGAATTTTCCAGACAAGAATACTGGAGTGGGTACCAATGCCCCGCTCCAGGGGATCTTCTCAACCCAAGGACTGAACCTGCAACTCTTACATCTCCTGACTTGGCAGGCAGGTTCTTTACACTAGTGCCACCTGGGAAGCAACAGATTTTAGAAAACAAAATATGACTTTCTATTCAAGTACTTTCTTTTCCTTTTTTTTTTCAACAGCTATTTCAAATCCTAAAAGATGATGCTGCGAAAGTGCTGCACTCAATATGCCAGCAAATTTGGAAAACTCAGCAGTGGCCACAGGACTGGAAAAGGTCAGTTTTCATTCCAATCCCAAAGAAAGGCAACACCAAAGAATGCTCAAACTACCACACAATTGCACTCATCTCACGTGCTGGTAAAGTAATGCTCAAAATTCTCCAAGCCAGCCTTCAGCAATATGTGAACCATGAACCTCCAGATGTTCAATCTGGCTTTAGAAAAGGCAGAGGAACCAGAGATCAAATTGCCAACATCTGATGGGTCATCAAAAAAGCAAGAGAGATCCAGAAAAACATCGATTTCTGCTTTATTGACTATGCCAAAGCCTTTGACTGTGTGGATCACCACAAACTGTGGAGAATTCTGAAAGAGATGGGAATACCAGACCACCTGACCTGCCTCTTGAGAAATCTGTATGCAGGTCAAGAAGCAACAATTAGAACTGGACCTGGAACAACAGACAGGTTCCAAATTGGGAAAGGAGTATGTCAAGGCTATATATTTAACTTATTTAAATTATTTAACTTATGTGCAGAGTACATCATGAGAAATGCTTGACTGGATGAAGCACAAGCTGGAATCATGACTGCCAGGAGAAATATCAATAACCTCAGATATGCAGATGACACCACACTTTTGGCAGAAAGCAAAGAAGAACTAAAGAGCCTCTTGATGAAAGTGAAAGAGGAGAGTGAAAAAGCTGGCTTAAAGCTCAACAATCAGAAAACGAAGATCATGGCCTCTGGTCCCATCACTTCATGGTGAATAGATGGGGAAACAATGGAAACAGTGAGATACTTTATTTTGGGGGGCTCCAAAATCATTGCAGCTGATGACTGCAGCCATGAAATAAAAGACACTCCTTGGAAACAGTTATGACCAATCTAGACAGCATATTAAAAAGCAGAGACATTACTTTGTCAACAAAGGTCCATCTAGTGAAAGCTTTGGTTTTTCCAGTAGTCATCTATGGATATGAGAGTTGGACTACAAAGAAAGCTGAGTGCCAAAGCATTGATGCTTTTGAACTGTGGTGTTGGAGAAGACTCTTGAGAGTTCCTTGGACTGCAAGGAGAGTCAACCAGTCCATCCTAAAGGAGATCAGTCCTAGATGTTCATTAGATTGATGCTGAAGCTGAAACTCCAATACTTTGGCCACCTGATGCGAAGAGCTGACTCATTTGAAAAGACCCTGATGCTGGGAAGGATTGGGGGCAGGAGGAGAAGGGGAAGACAGAGGATGAGATGGTTGGACGGCATCACCGACTCAATGGACATGAGTTTGAGTAAGCTCTGGGAGTTGGTGATGGACAGGGAAGCCTGGCGTGCTGCAGTCCACAGGGTCACAAAGAGTTGGACATGACTGAGCAACTGAACTGAACTGAAAGATTCAAGTACTGTATTCTTTGCTGAAAAAATGTTAGGACACATTAACGAAAAAACAGTAAGATACCTAAATATTCATGAGTTTGTTTGCTTTATGTACTAAAAATGCTTCCTCATGGTCCACTATAGCCTTGCAACTCAAAGTATGCCCAGGGACCAGAAACACAGTTCTTACCTGGGAGTTTGTTAAATATGCAGCCTTTCAGATTCAACCCCCAACCTACACAATCAGAATCTGCATTTAAATGTGATTCCATGTTGATTTCTATGCAAATTTATGTTCAAGAAGCACTCTTGCTACAACACAGGTTCTTAATTTAAGTCCTAGGAGCAACATTAGTTTCACAAATTCCCTAAAATTTGATACATAATTTTTTGTAAGTGAATGTACATAGATTTTACTGGGTAAAGCTTCCATATAACTTACCAAACTCTCATAGAAAATATGACCTCCAAATAGATTAAGAACTACTCAATTCTATGCCACAGTTTAGAGTCAAAATATTTCAAAAACTATTTATGCTACTCTCAATGAGGTCTGTTGAAGAATGACAAGAATGAAGGTCAGAACGTCACAGTGGGTCATGGAAGACCTTATCTGAAGAATTTATTCACACCATGCAAGAACTATGCCAAGAAACCAGTTTGGAGACATCTAAATAAATAATTCTCTACATGAGGTTTGAGATTAAGAATGTGCACTTGAAGAAGATTCAAACTGAGAAGTAAATAAATATAAGGTAGGATTTTTTTTTTTTTAAGATAGGATGCCATTAGATGACAGCAAAGTGCTGAATTCTTATTGTAAGAGCTCAATCAGCAAATCTCTAATACAAATTCTGTTTGATTTGGGATACATAACCATTTAAAAATGCTAACTTCCAAGTACATTCTTATAATACTTCCTTTATGAGGAACCTCAACATATTTTACTAGTCAGGCTTTCTTCATCTTCTCTGGACGTCAGAAGACAAAACAATGAAAAAATATGGAACAAAAATTAAAAAGGACTTGCCCAGCATCTTCAGTGAGCTAACAATAAAGAATGGCTCATATTCAGAAGGCTCTCACTAATATATGAGAACTGTGTACCTCTTTCATTCTTTCATCTTTTCACATAACCCTCTCTTTGGGCTGTGTATTATCCAGGGGCATACACTATGGTTAGTTTGTTTCCTTAAGCCATGGTGCCTGACAGAGTTTAATTTCCTTAATGGGAATCAAAAATGTAAATTTAAAATGTTAACTGGACCTCATCTTGATCTTGATGCTTTATTTTACTGCTACTAAAACTTATTACTTGTGATGAGTCTAATCCCTGATAATCTGGTCTCCTGGGTGGATCCATATCCAACCATAGGAGTCATTCCAAGCTAGAGAGAATGCTAAAAAATACTCAGGGGATCAAGTCTTCTCTGACCCATTCTATTTCCATGGGTATCAGGGAAATGTCTAGTTTTTCCTTAGCTCTATATCTCAGAATTGTTAAAAGCTCTTTTTATCCAAGTACATTAGGGGTTAAAATGAAGCTTTCACACTTCGTTAGCTATTGTGTAGTAGTTTAGTCATGTCCAGCTCTTTGCAACCCGATGGACTATAGCCCGCCAGGCTCCTCAGTCCATGGAATTCCTCAGGCAAGAATACTGGAGTGGGTAGCCATTCCCTTCTCCAGGGGATCATCCCAACTCAGGGATCGAACTCATGTCTCCTGCACTGCAAGCACCTTTTTTACCATCTGAGTCACCAGGGATGCCCAGTGAAATATTAATGTATCCCATTCACATAGTAAACACAACCTGATAAACTGTACATAAAATTATTGACTTGTATCATAGAAATGTATCCCATCAATAATAAATACTGTATAAAAGAATGTAGTACCTTATATATATGACAGTCTCTCAGATAGGCAATGACAGTTAAATGCTAATGACTTAGACAAATAAGTAAGTAATCCATTTATTTGTTTTTCAGCCCCATTTCAATAGTGTCAATTTGATTTCTGAAGCAAAAAGAGTAATGATAATAAGGACAGGCACTCTGATAATAATGATATGAAACAGAAATCAGCAAGGAAGAGTAGTGAAATTTGCTGACCACCTTTAATAGCGGAGGCACTTGTTCCAAAGACACTAAAGTTCCAAATTTTAGTTTGGAAGACTAAGTGAGAAGTTCCAAATAATATCTAAGATTACAAAGTTAGTGAAAAGTTTGGGGCTATAGTTTCAGCAGAGAGAGAAGAGTAAGAAGCATAGTAAGGATATAACAAAGAACAAGGATGGGGAAGAAACGGTGAATTCAGTTTTATCTGGGGAAATGAAACAATGAAAAGGAGACAAATAATTAAAGATAAAACAGGTTCCCGAGAACAGTAGTAAATAGTTTCTTGCTCATTTCAGTGAGCATTTGAAAAGTAAATAATATTATCATTAATCATAATTTTTAAGTAAAATAAAATAGCAAAATCAATATCTGAATGATCCATAAGCCTTCAAAGTTTATGCTCCTAACCACTCTACCTACACAAAAAATGATCCAGTTTATGCAAATAAGTAGTTCAAAAATATTTTACCTGGACATCTAAAATATCACAGTAGTTTTATTTTTTAAAATATATTAAATATACTTTTAACAAGAAGGAAAGATATAAAAATATACTAGGTAAGCCACTTAGTCTTATTCTTTACCTTGAAGTGTCACAGAACTAAGATGGCATGGACATGTCTCAAAATTCCCAGATACTCTATAATCACTTATACATTTATTCCTTCTAGAAATGTGTTCTCTCAACTTTCTGAAACCATTTAGTAATTTCAATCTGAACCATTTCTCAAGGCTAAGGAAGCTTTTTGTTTACACCCCACTGTTTAAAGTAACATCTTTATTTGTCTCAAGTAATTTGTTCCAACTCCAGTGGAGTTCATCTAGATCTCTTTCTCTAGGTCAGGTAAACTCTATTCTTCCCTTAATGAAGTACTCAGTATACAATCAAAAACACTGAAACAAACTAACAAAAAATGGATGAGTATATTTAAAATATAAAGATTTAGAACCTAAGATATCTTAGTACTTCTTCAGTTTCCTTAAATCAAGCACCATTTGTATTTTAAATGATCTTTAATATCCTGAAGATCACGAGTTATGTTACATGGATAAATTCCTTATCACATCTCAAACACACTATATTTAAAGGAACAACAAGTTCACTGCCCCGGTTCAAATGTTAGTTACCTCTTCATCGTCTTCCTCATCTTCAACATCCAGAATTCCTGAATCCTGTTCAGACTTGGGGCTAGTGCTTTCTATCTCTGTATCAAAAATTGTATATGCTTCTTTCTTAGATTTTCTCTTGCTACCTATCCTGGGTTGTTGCAAGATGATATTATCCAGGTTTCTTTGTTGTTGTGCCTAGGATAGAAATATATACACACAAATAAACAAACAAAAGAACAAACAAAACTTAAGCATTCAAAGAACTTTTAACTTTGAATTAATTGGTATCAAAAGAAAATAAATGAAATGCCTTAAAATATATAAAATTTTAGTACCAGAAATAAAACCAAACATATTAATGTAGCACATAGGAAAAAAAAAAAAGATAATCACTTAGTGAGAGCTAAGTCACTTCAGTCATGTCCACCTCTTTGTAACCCCATGGACTGCAGCCCACCAGGCTCCTCTGTGCCAGGAATTCCCCAGGCAAGAACACTAGAGTGGGTTGCCATGGCCTCCTCCAGGGGGTCGTCCCAACTCAGAAATCGAGCCACATCTCTTAAGTCTTCTGCGCTGGCAGGAGGGTTCATTACCAATAGTGCCACCTGGGAAAATTTTCTAAATACACACACTGTCATCACAAAAATGAAATCTATTGATTTGCCAAGAGATTGGGGATTCCCAGGTGGCACTAGGGGTAAAGAACTCGCCCTCCAATGCAAGAGACTTAAGAGATGCAGGCCGGATCCCTGGGTCAGGAAGATTCCCCAGAGGAGGACATGGCAACCCACTCCAGTATTCTTGCCTGGAGAATCCCATGGACAGAGGAGCCTGGCAGTCTAGAGACCATAAGGTCACATTGAGTTGAACAGGACTGAAGTGATTTGATTTAGCATGGCACAGCAGCAAAGAGATTAGTGCAAATGACTAAACATTTCTCTTAAAAGATAAGTGCTAATACTAGAACCACTGTGGTTTGGAGAAAAGGGAGAGGAGTCTTCAAGCTTAGGGTACTCTTACAAACAGATATGTGGATATATGAGATCAATCAATTTAATCAGAAGAATGAAATATCTTAATAGAGTAATATGAATGAATGAATCCAACAGAATTTCATGACCTTAGTCTGAGGAAATCAGAGTTTTAAGCATTTCTTTTTCTAAACTTTTATAGAAAAGTGTAATTCCCTCAGCTTAACAAAATACACTCAAATAACAATGTGGTTTCCATATATCCAAAGAGGTGGAAAGTATGACTATACAGTCAACATCATAAGTTAGACCAAAGTATCAGAGCTGGAAGGGATCTTAATCACCACTCAGGAAATACACTGGAAGACAAAGGATTGTTCGAGGCCACAAGGTTAGTAAGTGGTAAATCAGAAGCCCAAAGTGTGATCTCCTAAATTCCATGAGTCATCTTCCCACTACACCAACAGTCCCATAAAGCATGACAGAAACAGCCCCCCAAAAAAGAGTTCTGCAGTCAAATAAATGTGAAACACTCCATGTTATGCAAACCTTCTTGTAGACATATGATGTATAATACATTAACAGAATAAAAACTGGGAAAAGTCATATTTTAAGAAAAGTTATTTAATTTAATCCAGCATGTTCCAAAAGTGTTTCACAATGGAACTTTTCTTTTTAAAAACAATAATATTAATACTTAGTATCATCCAAAGATATAAAGCGTAAGAAATGTGACTTCTCAGAATATACATTTCTTAATTATGATGTTTCTACTCAGCAACAAGTAGAAATTAGTTCAAGAGAAAAACCAGAATCTCCAAATATTTTGAATGAGATTAAGAATTCTAGATAAATACTAAGTATAAGGGTTAGTCCAGGTACTAGTTAAATAAGACAATTATAACAGGACAGAGAAAAACTTGAACTATGTGAGCTAGACTCTGCCAAGAAAATGAAAAGAATCTACATTCCAGAGATTTGAATCAATGGACTAACTTGTTTCTCTGCATAGTACTTGTTTCATATTTTAATTTGACTTACATAAAATACATGGCTTCAGTAACAAAACTGAGAGGGAAGATACCCAATAACATTTACTTTATGTTTGTAAACAAGACATATATATCCTTAAAGCATTTGAGATCCCAAATTAGACAAAACATTCTTCCTGCTCCTCTCAAAAGTAGGTAGTTCACCCCTCCCACTTATTCTCAATGTAAACCACACAAAAAGAGATTCAGGACTCTAGAAAGCTAAAGCTTTCATATTAAAAAAGCAAGCCCTCAACTAGAGAATGATCACTTGTCTCTTTACTCCTTCTATCAGTACAGCAAAACTAAAAGCTTTCATAAGTTGGTTTTATTTTATTGAATCCAAAATTAAATATTTTTCTTTCACAATCAATAAAATACTACCAATGTACCAAAAGCAATCAAGAGGAGCCACATTTAAGTACTAACATTTATACTTCAAATAATACGAATCTGAAAGAAACCCTATGGAAGTAATTTTAGATCATCTATGATTTGTTCTTTTTGTGCCTGGTTTACCAATCACTTTGATGGAGCACAAAGTTGCTTAGGCCAAATCAACATACCCTATGCTAGAAATGAACACATTGCAAGGTTTATTCCAAAGCTCTATAGTAACTTGGGGTCTCTGTCAAAATTATTAAGGCTTTTCCATTTATAAAGGAGCAGTCAGGGCAGATCTGCCAAGAAAGAACTAATCAAGTTGGAAATACTAAAACAGGTAGAATAATGAAATAAATACTCAGGTATCACCCACTAGAAGGCAAATGAAAACCTCCATCCATTCAAAATTATGTTATGGGACTGGCAGGAGGTAAAGAGTAAATAGAGATAAAATATGTAAATATATGCAATATATGTACAAATTAAAATGTGACTCTAAAGTCCATGCAACAAACAAGAGTCCTTCAGAGCTCTTTTCTGACTTGCTAAGCCATCTCGCCAGGACCATTTACTCTGTCCCTCCACGGACAGCCTTGGAAACAGAGAGGCAGCTGACTGACTCTTGCTGCCGAGTGCAGGTAACAGGGTATCAAGCAAACAAACAGACCTTAGAAAACATTTAGGCTTTTTGTGAACTTCTTTGTTCATTCTCTTTGTGAATAATCTTTACACATTTAACCACCTCTTCCTCAAGATTCCCTCACATATGTTCTTCTCTGTTTCCCTAATATGTAGAAATAAAACAAGTTTATTCCTCAACCCCTCCTCTTCTGTCACTCCTTCCACTCTTTCCAAATTCAGTAGCATATCTCCAGTTCCATATACTACTGTGTGTTCCATCATCACTCCACTTACTGCTGCTGCTGCTGCTAAGTCACTTCAGTCGTGTCCGACTCTGTGTGAACCCATAGACGGCAGCCCACCAGGCTCCCCCATCCCTGGGATTCTCCAGGCAAGAATACTGGAGTGGGTGGAACTCATCATCTTCTCATTACAGTTAACGGGAGGTGAACCTGACTGTCCCAAAGTATTTTCCAATACTCTCCAACATGAATTTCTGCTTGGAACAGAATCTACCTCATGATATACCAAGAATATTTTCACTACTATATCTTTGCTTAAGTATTTCTCTTCTAGATGACCTCCCCCTACCTGTACTCAATCTTTCCTCCAAAACCCAACTAAAATTCTTTTGCCTTTAGAAAGCCTCCTCTCATTGTTTTAACTCACAGTGCTTTCTCCCTATATCCCTACTTTCAGTCAAACATGTACTGAACAACCACTTGAGTCCCAGTATTGTGTTGACTATACAAAGAATAAAACAGATTTTCTGACTCTTGAATCTCACATCATTTTAAGAAATGGATAAGCAAACAAGTGGCTGAAATTCAGTGCAATGAGTATAATGACAGAAATAAACATGGGTATGATGATTAGCAGAAAGTAATCATATCTGCAAGAAGGGATTTCGGGAACTTGGAGGAAAAGGTAGCAAGTGGGGAGGCTCAAGAAGCAGGCGGATATACGTATACTTATAGATGATTCACTATGTTGTACAGTAGAAATTAACACAACATTGGAAAGCAATTATCCTCCAGTTTAAAAAAGTGAATATGATTTTTTACAAAGGGAAGTAGGTAGAAAGGGTAGCAATTCCAGAAGAAAGAAACTGCATAAGAAAAGACATGTGAAATAACATTATCCACCCAAGCAATAAATAATTTTGTATAAGAATATAAGTTATGAAGGACTAACAAGAGATAGTCAAAACAGTCAATCATGAAGGAAATCAACCCTGAATATTCATTGGAAGGACTGATGCTGAAGCTGAAGCTCCAGTACTTTGGCCACCTGTGGTGAAGAGCAGACTCATTAGAAAAGACCTTGATGCTGGAAAAGACTGAAGGCAAAGGGAGAAGGAGGCGGCANAAATCAACCCTGAATATTCATTGGAAGGACTGATGCTGAAGCTGAAGCTCCAGTACTTTGGCCACCTGTGGTGAAGAGCAGACTCATTAGAAAAGACCTTGATGCTGGAAAAGACTGAAGGCAAAGGGAGAAGGAGGCGGCAGAGGACAAGATGGTTGAACAGCATCACTAACTCAATGGACACGAACCCGAGCAAACTCTGGGAGACAGTGACGGATAGAGGAGACGAAGTCCATGGGGCCACAGAGTTGGACAGGACTTAGCCACTGAACAACAGTAAGAGGCAAAGTTACAGATGCCATACAAAGTAGTTTCAAGGGCAGCTAGGAGGCAACGGAGCAACAAGAGAAGAGCATGAGCAGAGGAAGAAAAAGATCAGCTCTGGGAGCAGAGGCATGGTCAACTGGGAGAAGATAAAGGCTAGAAACAGGAAAGTCAACATAGACCACTAATGGAGTCCAAATAACAATGATGAGAATTCAAATTACGGTAGCAGCAGATACAGAAGAGGCAGAAGCAATATAGTTTACTGATTTAAATGCTGTATGTGGAAGAGGGAAAGAAAATAAAAATAACTGCAAATATTCTGGTCTTTAAGACTAGACGATGGGATCATTCCAAAAAATAGGAACTGGGGAAATAGTAAGTTGAAGGCAGGATAGAGAAGATGAGTTAAGTAAACTTGTCAAATATTCAAATAAAAAATGACAGTACAGCCCTTCAGAGTCCAGCTCTTCTCTTCTTCAGGATAGGAAACATACTTGCCCATTCTTAGAATCCTCCGAGTCCAGATACAATGACAAATACACAGAAATCTCAGATAAATGCTTACTATATAAATGAAAAAAATAATAAAAGAAACCTATGTAAGAATGAGATTTGGCCCAACAGAAGAGAGGGATGTCTGTAAAAGACATAATTCGAATATTCTCTTATTTATTTAAAGTGGGGGGGGCAGCATCAGAATCACCTAACTTGAATCATTCACCTAAAAATGTAGCTATTGAAACTTTTACAGCTGTCATTACACATGCCATTAAATAAAGTTTTATTGCAAATACAATTTCCAAGGGTACCTAGCAATAAGACTCAAAATTCTGTGAATCAAAAAAAACAAAGGTTCCTTTCTTTATCAGCCCAATACTGACCTCTAGTGGACTAAAGGAATACATACAAATGGAGAGAGGCCTAGGCTTATAATTTTGAGATCTAACACGGACTTCAATCACAGTGTGTTGTATCAGAAAAGAAAAAGAAGGTAAAAAAAAAAAAAAACAACCTTCTTTGAGTAACATATGTTTAAATCTAAGCTCTGCAATATATTAATTCTATAACCATGGGTAGATTCTTCTCAATGCAACATGCCATCTACTCAGAACTGCCACAACAATTAAATAAGAAATACATGTAAATTATCTTTAAAAATAATTTTTTAAATTACTGTGCAGAAGTACTGTGTTTGGGAACAGGCTTTTAGCTCAATGGAATTTAATTTACATGCCTAATCATTCACTCATTTTTTATGATGTTATTTATTTATTCACTTTTGGCTGCGGTGGGTCTTCTTGCTGCAGGGGCTTTTCTCTAGTGGCAGACAGCGGGGCCTACTCTCTAAGTGTGGTGGGTGGGCCTCTCATTGAAGTGGCTTCTCTTGTTGCAGAGCCTGCACTCCAAGGGGCTCGGACTTCAGTATTTGCGGCACGGAGCCTCAGTACTTGCAGCTCCCAGCCTCTAGAGCACAGGCTCAACAGTCTGTGGCACAGGGGCTTAGCTGCTCTGTGGCATGTGGGATTTTCCCAGATCAAGGATCAAACTGTGTCTCCTGTTGGCAATCACATTCTTTACCACTGAGGCACCAAGAAAGCCCCACGTAAATGATCCTGAATTAAAAGATACGTCCAGGCAAAAGTTTTTGACTTAATATAATCATGAAATAATTATCTCAATAATGTTGGTGAACATCTATTATCTCATACAGATAAAAAATTAGGTAAATAGAAAAATTTTTTGCTCTATGTGATGAGACTTCTTTGGATTTACTCTTATCAACTTTATATAACATAGAGCAGAGCTAATTATATTTATTATGTTGTACTTTTTTTTTTAAGATACATTAAAAGAAAAAAAAAAAAGCTGAAATTTTAAGTTCCATCTGTCTTCCTCTGAATGTGAGATAGGAATCTTGCTTCACTCTCTACTCTGGAAGCATCAAAGATCTAGCAATGTGTAGATACACAACGATTAATGTCATCTAATAGTTCNAAAAAAAAAAAAGCTGAAATTTTAAGTTCCATCTGTCTTCCTCTGAATGTGAGATAGGAATCTTGCTTCACTCTCTACTCTGGAAGCATCAAAGATCTAGCAATGTGTAGATACACAACGATTAATGTCATCTAATAGTTCTTCACACTGCCATTCAACTTTGTCTTTGCACTATACTGCAGCTACTAGATATCTGTACTGCACATTTGTACTCGACCTCACATCCTCTCAGGTTCAGCTCTTATTTCAAGTATAATATCAGCAACCAGTTCTGGGCAGCCTGGGAAGCATCATATAGTGTAAACTGAAACCAACTTAGCATGTACCCCACGCTTCCAGCTTCCTACCCAAAGGTTTTGCAGACATCACAGTGTGGAATCCCACAACAATTAATTAGCATTAATGATTCTCAACCCAGAAGTGAGGCAAACTTTGACCAAAGAGCAGACAGATACACTCTCCATTTCGTGCCGCCCACAGTGAGTTCCATATGGCTCCTCAGAAGTCCGGGGATGAAGGAAGCAAACTGCCCTACAAGCATACCACTGTACAGTTACAGTTAGTCGCTCAGTCGTGTCTGACTCTTTTGCGACCCCATGGACTGCAGCACGCCAGGCCTCCCTGTCCATCACCAACTCCCTGAGTTTACTCAAA
>SJYX01016994.1:0-29101 GCA_006410675.1 Oreotragus oreotragus
CGAGCCCCGAGCACCACGCAGAAGGCCGCCCCCTACCCAGGCCTCGCGGGTGAGGCCGGGCTTCCCGGTGGCGGCGCGCCACGTCCCGAGTCCCCGCAACTGCAGGGGCGCCACTGACCTTGTGCGGGCTGCAGAGCACCCGGGGGGCCGAACCGCTGCAGCTCGCACCCCGCTCCCCCCTGTGTCCCCTTCATAGCGCCGCCGTCGGACCCGACCCTCCCGCCGTGCATCACGGATGGCTGGAGACGCGGCGGGCTCTCCCTTCGCGCCGCGGGCGCCGTTCCCACGACACCTGATGCCTCGGGGTGCGGCTGGGCTCAGCTCACCTGCGGCCGCGGCGCGGGAAGCGGGGCGCCAGAGAGGCCGGTGAGGGCCTACTTCTCAGCGGCCGGGGCCGCGGCAGGTCAGCCCGCTCTAGAAGCCTCTAAAGTCCAGCTCAGCCGGGTTCGACGTGAGCCCAGCAGCGGTGGCATCCTCCCTGCGCCGGCCGGGTGAACCCGTGACCCGCCTCCGCAGCTCCGCTCCCTTCCACGCCCCTTTCTGCAGCGGTCTTTCTGGAGCTGGGGCGCAGGAGGCCTCTGAACTAGCCCGGGGCCATCTCTGGGCGCCTCACTCCCTTCGCGCCCCTCCCTGCCTGCGTAAACGATCCTCTCCGCCCTCCTCGGGTTTCTCAGGTTGCTCCAGAGTTGCGCTGCCCAGGTGCGAGGGCGTGGGCTCCTGGCTTGCGCCCTCTACTTGGGGCTGCGGGGAAGGGTGGGTGCGTGAAAGAGCCAGGCAGGATGTCAAATGCCTGGAGGCATGTGAGTACCCATTCCCTTCTGCTGCTGCTGCTGCTGCTGCTGCTGCGTCGCTTCAGTCGTGTCCGACTCTGTGCGACCCCATAGACGGCAGTCCACCAGGCTTCGCCGCCCCTGGGATTCTCCAGGCAAGAACACTGGAGTGGGTTGCCATTTCCTTCTCCAATGTATGAAAATTAAACGTGAAAGTGAAGTCGCTCAGTCGTGTCCCACTCTTTGCGACCCCATGGACGGCAGTCCAGCAGGCTCCTCCATCCATGGGATCTTCCAGGCAAGAGTACTGGAGTGGGGTGCCATTGCCTTCTCCCTAGCAGCTTTCTATTTTAATTTTTGTAGACAAAAGAAACCGGGAAGGGGAAGATCTTTCAAAGTTGAGCCTTGTACCCTCTCTAGGCCTTTCGGTTTGAGGGAATTGCTATAAAATCAGTGGATGTTGACTAGACTCTTATAAACTGGATGTCGGGTCTGAAAGAGCCCTGAAAAGCTCTTTAAAGAAATATGACTTGAAATACTTGAAGTAAAGATTCTTTGCTTGGTCAGACTTCAGTCAGGTTCCTGAAACCTTCTCCTAGGCTTATCTGTGCACTTTCTTGTAAAATCCAGTTTTAGCGAGAACTTCACTAAGTCAGTTTAACTAGGAACACCCACCTCCACCCCAGTATCTGATGATCCTCAATATATGATCAGGTTCCACATCTTCCACCATTCCCCATGTGATGTCTGATCATCCTGGCTCTTTTTCGACAAGAATCCAGCTAGATTAATTTCGCCAGAACTCCCCTTAGCCTTATTTCCTCTTAGTAATTTTCCATTCACTGATCCCTTACCCTGCAAATTTCCACTTGCCCATGCGGTATTAGGAGGTGAGTTCCATTTCTCCCACCACTGTAAAATCCCATCGCAGTGGTCCCTATATCTATCTAGGTGGACACTTAAATCTGTCACTGACAATTTTTTTGAGAATAGATCTCCCAACTGTAACCTTTTTCTTCATGAATTCTTTTTTTTTTTTTTTTTAGTTAAACTCATCAGGAATAATGAATCAGGAACTTAGATTACTTTTAATGACACCAATTTGGATTTGTTTTCATTGATTTCTTTCTTTTTTCGGCTTTGAGCTAGTTTATAAAGGTCACTGAATTTCCATAACCGGTCGTTCCTCAAATCATATCAAGAGCTTTTAGATATTTTACAAAAACTTTTCCAAATCCCAAACCAGAATAATTTGCGTAGGTAGTTTATAAATGGGAATATCTTTTCTTGCCATGGGGTACAAGAATTTTATGCTGTTCATGAACTCGAATTCCAAGTGCTGTGAACAAGGTGGTCACAAGGGTCTAACTGGCACATTCAAGTCTCAAGTGCAATTTGGAAAACGTAATTTAATCTTTTATGCCCCTGTGCCTCCACATTTTGCACTTTATCCACCATAACAGTGATGGTGGGAGTTTGAAATGCTTGATTGTTCAGGAACAATCTGAACTTTAGAGGGTTTTGCAGGCCTAAGTGCTAGTCCTAGTTAGAGCTGAATTAAGTAGGCTGGTGAATAGAAGAAGCCAGGCTTTGGTGTCAGGCAGATGAAATAAGTTAGTAAGTCATGTCTGACTCTCTGCGACCCCATGGACTGTAGCCTGCCAGGGTCCCCTGTCCGTGGAATTCTCTAGGCAAGAACACTGGACTGGGTAGCCATTCCCTTCTCCAGGGGATCTTCCCACCAAAAGGATCAAACCTGGTGATAGGGTTTGCATGGGGGCCCATTGTTAAAATGGCTCATTGTGCTGACCTTGCAAACAAAAGATAAAGTCACAATGACCCATGAAACTGATTACATTGCTTAAGCGACATCCTGTTTTCGCTGCCGACGCTTACTTTCTCGACATTATGCGACCACCCTGCCATGGGACACTTGAGGCTCTGTCGAGACTGCATGATGGCCAGACTCCAGTTGCAGGCTAAACTAGCCACCCACTTCAGGGGACCTGATTTCCCATCTACGGGGTATAAGAGGGATTCCCCCAGAAGGGTGGGCTGCTGTTTCTTCTCAAGGGCCATTCTCCCTTTCGTTCTCTTTAATACATTTCCTTTTCTTTGCCTAACTGCTGGGCTCACTCTCTTTTTCTCCGCACTCGCCTTACACTGAGGTGCCCTACATTGCAGGCACATTCTTTACTGACTGACCCACCAGGGAAGCCCGTGGTGTCAGGCACCTAGGTAGGTAGGTGAAGTCGCTCAGTTGTGTCCGACTCTTTGCGACCCTGTGGACTGTAACCTACTAGGCTTCTCCGTCCATGGGATTCTCCAGGCAAGAATACTGGAGTAGATTGCCATTTCCTTCTCCAGGGGATCTTCCTGACCCAGGGATCGAACCCGGGTCTCCTGCATTGGAGGCAGACGCTTTAACCTCTGAGCCACCAGGGAAGCCCTAGGGGCCCAAATTCCCTTCTAAGCCACCTACTCCCTGGCCTCAGGGAATTGCTTAAGCTCTCCACGTTCCCATTTTCTTCCATGTATAATTTGACTAAAAGGAATAATGAATTCTAATTAATTGGATGCATACAAAGCACCCATTATTGTGCCTGGCCTATTTTATACACTTGCAAATATTAATCCTTTAAAAATTTTTATTTTTGAAAAATCTAAATTAGTGAAAAAATCAACTGTGTTCATAGATTGCAAGACTCAGTATTATTAAGATGTCAGTTCTCACCAAGTTCATTGATAGATTCAATCTCAATCAAAATTTTATACAAACTGACAAGCTATTTCTTTTTTTTTATTTTTAAAAATTTATTTATTTTACTTTACAATATTGTATTGGTTTTGCCATACATTGACTTGAATCCACCATGAATGTACGTGTGTTCCCCTTCCTGAACCTCCCTCCCCATCCCATCCCTCTGGGTCATCCCAATTCATTGGAAATACAAAGAACCTAGAATAGCCAAAGCAATATATTAAAATAAGGGTAAAATTGGAAGACTTGCCTTACCTGATTTCAAGACTTATTATAAAGCTCTATAAGCATGACAGTTTGAAGTTTATGAAAAAAGACATATAAAAATAAAACAGAATGGAACAGACTATTGATTCCAGAAATAGATTCCTACCCATACAGTCAACTGATTTTTAACAAAGGTGCTAAAACAATGTAAAGGGGAAAATTAAGCTTTCGCAATCAACATAGTGATATAGGCTCAGAGCAATATATACAATACAATATATAGTGATGGTGGTGGCTGAGTCTCTTAAGACACGTCTGACTCTTGCGACCACGTGAACTGTAGCCCTCCAGGCTCCTCTTCCAGTGAGATTTCCCAGGCAAGAATATTGACGCATTTGTCATTTCCTTCAGGGGATCTTCTCCACCCAGGGATCAAACCAGCGTCTCTTGCATTGACAAGCTCATTCTTTACTGCTGAGCCAGCAGGAACAGTAGTGACGTCAAGTCTAAAGGAAGACAGGAAATATTTACATACAGAGCCAAAAATTAAGGTAAATATTTCTGGAAGCATGTCAGGAGCATATTAGAAAGGTTAATATCTAAGATGCTTTTGAACTGTGGTGCTGGAGAAGACTTTTGAGAGTCCCTTGGACTGCAAGGAGATCCAACCAGTCTATTCTGAAGGAGATCAACCCTGGGATTTCTTTGGAAGGAATGATGCTAAAGCTGAAACTCCAGTACTTTGGCCACCTCATGCGAAGAGTTGACTCAGTGGAAGAGACTTTGATGCTGGGAGGGGTTGGGGGCAAGAGGAGAAGGGGACAACCGAAGATGAGATGGCTGGATGGCATCACAGACTCGATGGATGTGAGTCTGAGTGAACTCCGGGAGTTGGTGATGGACAGGGAGGCCTGGCGTGCTGCGATTCATGGGGTCGCAAAGAGTCGGACATGACTGAGTGACTGAACTGAACTGAATATCTAAGAAGTCTGTCTCGCTTGTAACTGTTGTCATATTTTAAACTGTATTCCTGGCTTTGCTGTTGAATACTTCTTACAAATAACATAAATAGTAATATGCTTAATATATATATTATATAATTAATGTTTAATATATATGTATATAATTAATAATTTATGTATATATAGAATACAAAAATGTGCTAATCCAGTGGATGGTATTTCGAGGAATAACACTTGCAAGCAAAATAACTTCATAAATTGGTGATTTCAAAATATTTATATGTAATACTATTGCTCTTGCTAGGAAATCCCAGTGTTACATGGTTTGAATATTATCTAATCATGTTTGCTGCATTTTTCAGAGTTTGAATATTCACTAAAAGATACAGTTCTTTGTAAAACAGACCACATATTTTCATAGTGAAAAAAGTAATTGAACTTATAAAAAGCAACAGATACTCTAATGCCCAATCTGATAATACTTTTGGGAGCACTTTTAACCTCTGAACCAACATCAACCACAGAGTAAGAGGAACTTTCTCTCACCTGGAACATTTGTCGCAAAACAAAGATCAAATCTATTGGATAAGGCAATTAATATTTATGTGTTTTAAGAGGCCATTTGAAGAATAAGTTTTTAAATATTAAACTTTTTCCTTTTTATCTATAAAAATTATTTTTATTTAGAATTTATTTTGCATTAATTGGAGAAGGAAATGGCAATCCACCCCAGCACTCTTGCCTGGAGAATCCCATGGATGGAGGAGCCTGATAGGCTACAGTCCATGGGGTCACAAAGAGTCAGACACGACTGAGCGACTTCACTTCACTTTCACTTTGCATTAATGCTTACCTCTTTTAATGATTTTATTATGAAATATCTATAACAGGTAGCATACAGCTGAAATATACCATCTTGTCCAATATATTGGTTCATCATCATAATAAATGACACTTTTATTATTATTTTTTTAAAACAGAAGGAAATCTCTGGAATTTTTAGTATAACCCTATCACAGTAAAATAGTTGCTTATTATCATGGTTACCATTATATTTTAAAAACATGTGAAAAAGGGTTATGAAAAATATAAAATAGGTCATATTTCAGGAGTTGTTTTTTTGCTGTTGTTGTGTCTGAATCTCAAAGATTGATTTCTTTTGAGAATTTGGAAACATAACTGCAATAACCAACCAGTTCATTCTGAAGGAGATCAGCCCTGGGATTTCTTTGGAAGGAATGATGCTAAAGCTGAAACTCCAGTACTTTGGCCACCTCATGTGAAGAGTTGACTCAGTGGAAAAGACTCTGATGCTGGGAGAGATTAGGGGCAGGAGGAGAAGGGGACGACCGAGGATGAGATGGCTGGATGGCATCACGGACTCGATGGACGTGAGTCTGAGTGAACTCCGGGAGTTGGTGATGGACAGGGAGCCCTGGTGTGCTGCGATTCATGGGGTTGCAAAGAGTTGGACACGACTGAGCAACTGAACTGCAATAAATAATTAATCCCCTATAGCCTTCTTGGTAACTGACCCATGGAAAAGAGATTTTTTTCACAACTTCTCAAAAATCCTGTCTGTTTCAGAGTAACCTAGGTCAGCTGAGAGCCTTAGGAAGCATGAGTATTAAGTCACGCATAGTGAGGTGGAAGTAGCTCAGTTGTGTCTGACTCTTTACAACCCCATGGACTATATGGCCCATGGAATTCTCCAGGCCAAAATACTGGAGTGGGTAGCCGTCTCCTTCTCCAGTGGACTTCCCAACCCAAGGATCCAACCCAGGTCTCCCCCTTGTAGGTGGATTCTTTACCAGGGAAGTCCAGGTCATGCATAGTCCATCCAAAATATTTCTTACCATTCTTTTTATATCTGCACCACTCATCTTATTTACCTCTTAGTTTCTTATCCTTTTAAAAATTAAAATGTTTATTTATACAATACATATATATTCAAGTATATCTTGAGAATCGCCTATATTCTAGTAAGAGTATTAGGTACTATGGATAGGAATATGAATAAAACACAGTTCCAGCTCTTAAAAATCTTACAGTCTAGAAGATAATTTTTTTTAAATTAAGAAAAATTTAAATACAGAAAAGTACAAAAAACCCCATTAATCTCACTCAATATTCACAACCTCAAATGCAAAAAACTTTACATTTTATTTCATTTCCAGTCTTTTTATCTAATGAGAAATAAAACATTGTAAAATTAACAATCCTTCCCGAAATGGAACTTTCTGTCATAAATGGGTATGAATCATCTCAACAGTTCACTTGTAATATTTTTCTCACATACATGTGCCCATAATAAACAGAAATATCTCATACATGTTTTGTCAATAATGGCATTGTTCTGTACATAAGTCTCCAACATTCACCTCACCATTTTGGCTCTGAGTTATATCCATGCAAGTTTATTTATTTTAGCAGCTTTATGGCAATTTATTAACTGTACTATAGCATTCTGTCCATTTCCCTACTAATGGACATTTAGGTTGTTTCCATCTTTTGCCATTACAAAAATTTTACAGTGAACATATATGAACCATTTCCTCATGTGTAAGAATTCCTCTAGGGTAAATATCCAGGAGTGGAATTGCTGGATTATAGGATATATACATTTTCAGTTTTACTAGATACTGCCAAATAACCCCCCAAAGTGGTTGTTCCAGATCATTTAATGAACATTATATGCTGCACCTTCTATCTGACAAACAGATTCTGGCACATTCCGGGGATGCAGCAGTATAGTAAAAAAGACAAAATCTTTGGCCCTTATAGAGTTCATAATTTAGTGGCAAAGAGAGGCAACAAGTATAATAGGGAATTTATAGAGTGTTTTGAGTGCACGTGTGCTAGTTCACTTGAGTAGTGTCTGACTCTTTGCAACCCTATGGACTGTAGCCCGCCAGGCTCCTCTGTCCACTGGATTCTCCAGGCAAGAATACTGGAGTGGGTTGCCGTGCACTCCTCCAGGGAATCTTCTCGACCCAGGAATTGAACCTGTGTCTCTGTCTTCTGCATTGACACACAGGTTCCTTACTACTAGCACCACCCGGGAAGCCCATAGAGTGAAGAGAAGGTGATAAATATTGTCAGAAAAAAATAAAGCAGAGAATGGGGAGGGAAGAGTATTGAGAAGTTGCCATTTTAAATATGGTGGGGGTAGGCCCAATTGATGGAGAAGAAAATGGCAACCCACTCCAGTGTTCTTGCCTGGAGAATCTCATGGACAGAGAAGCCTGGCAGTCCATGGGGTCTCAAGAGTTGGACATGAGTTAGCGACTAAACCACCACCAGGCCTAATTGAGAAGTTAGCATTTTGGCAAAAACATGAAGGAGATCTGGTTTAAGTGTTCTGGTCAGAGGGAACAGCTAGTGCAGAGCAGGACCATGCCCGATGTGTCTGAGTAACCCCGAGGAGGCCAGTGTGTCTGCAGAGGCATGAGCCATAGGGAAGAATGGTAGGAAATGAGACTAGTAACAGGGGCCAGGTTAAGCTGGACCTTGTAGGTCATTACACAGAGTGAAATGAGAGCCTTTGGAGAGTTTTGAACAGATGACTGGTATGATATGACCTGTGTTTTACAAGTGCATCCCTCTGATTGCCATGTCGAAAATACATCCCCAAAGGGTGAAGGATGGAAGCAAAGGCCTCAGAGGATGATTCTTGGGTTTTTGCCTAAATAACTGTAAAGATTGAGTGGCCATCACTTGAGGTGAGGAAGACTGCAGGATGAGCAGGTAGTTCATCAGTTCAGCAGAGAATCAGGAGTTCAGTTTTGAACATGTGTTTGAGATGTCAGTTAAGTGCTTCTCAAACTATCTGTTGGAAGCAATGTGATTTGGTTTTGTTTCCATTTCTCTCACAGACTGATGTTTCTGTGAAATACAATACAAATATATTCCTAGAAAATGGAATAAAGACATTTAGAGTACAAACCAATTTTTTTCATTATGTGATAAAAGTAACTCTATCAAAATGTTAGAAAGGTTTTAAGCAACTTCGATTTCAGTACTTCTTTTGTTGTAGATTGTTAACGAATAATTCCTGACTGATTCTGATCTGAGGGTCACACTTTGGATAACCCTGTATTAGACATCCAAATGGAAATGTCTAATAGACAGTTGGATATTCACATCTACCTTCAACTGTCATCAAAGGGCAAAGGCAATTTCTGAACAGACATTGAACAGAGTTTCAAATTAATTTTGATTCAATAATCACCATGGAGCATATACTACATTTAAAAAAATTATATATTGTTTATATATTTTTTAAATTTTAATTGGAGGCTAATTATTTTACAATATTGTGGTGGTCTTAAGCATATACCACATTTGAGGCACTATATTGGGCTTTTTAATGGCAGTGTTATGAGGGAGGGACAGATTAAGATCTGTGGGCAATCTGGACAAGGTAGTAATCTGTTATACCTTTATACTAATATTCTTTAAAATTTTAAATTTACTATATATCTAGTGAGAATAGGGCGGGGAAGGCAATGGCACCCCACCCCAGTACTCTTGCCTGGAAAATCCAATGGACGGAGTAGCCTGGTGGGCTGCAGTCCATGGGGTCGCTAACAGTCGGACAGACTGAGCGACTTCACTTTCACTTTTCTCTTTCATGCATTGGAGAAGGAAATGGCAACCCACTCCAGTATTCTTGCCTGGAGAATCCCAGGGATGGGGGAGCCTGGTGGAGATGTGTATAAGAGACAGACAATTATCCTTCAATTAAAAAAAAATAACTAATTTGGAGCCAGACTTCTCCTTGGCTAATATTCTAAGTAATAGCAGTAGTGAGAAGCCATTCTGTAACTAATTCTTTCCTCTTCAAAATTTAAAACCACTGACTTTAATTCAGTAATGCTTTTTCCTGATCTTGGTGTTTCTACTTGCAGAGGTCTCTCTGAATTTTCCCTGTAGGCAGATTCACTTGCAAAAGAGCCACATCACTTGGCTAGCTGCTCTNTATATGGTTTCTTTAAACTGAAAAAAAAAAATGTATTAAACACAATTTTCTAAACTAGTTGCTTCTGAATAGGTTTTTAGTGGGGACACACCTAACTGTTCAAACTTTAAATATGAAAACTGGCTAAATTCATGAATGGGAACTTTACCTTTTTAAAAATACTTTGTGATTTGTACCCTCATATGTCAAAAATATTAACATGATTTTGTTTCAAATCTGAAGCTACTTGGTTGAGAGAAGAATCAGTTTCATCTCTCTCCTGGAATGTAAGAAGTCCCCTGTGGAAATCTGAACTAACTGACTGCCTGTTTCGAATTCATACTGTGAAGGGTTATCTTTTTTGAAAAAAGCCATTTTCAGCAGCAGTGTGGGCATTCTCACTCTTTATGTGACTTGGCTCTGAGGAAAGCATTATTATCCCAGATTTTGCAGAAGTGAAACTGAGTTAGAAGGAGTTCAACCACTTGTCTGAGGTCATTTATCCAGAAAGCGACAAATTTAGACTCTAACATAATATTTTAACTTTATACAACATATTATTTGAATGATCCACTTAAAAAAGTAGAATGTAAAGTACCTTGATAGCATGTATAAGTATACATGTAGAATTGGTTCCTGATGCCTGTTGATACTGTAGGACTATCACCTCTGTATGACTCTCTCACTCACCAGCGGTTTCTGGTGTGAAGAGTGGAGTCTCATCTATACTCACAAATAATCCTCTCTGCTACCACATGGCCCTGTGTTGTCCTCCTCAACTCCTGCATTGGTCCCTCTGGAGACACAGGCTGCCCATAGCCTACAGTCCATAGACCCCCACCTTTGTTTGTGGGAAGTACCAACAGTTTTGATGGGAGTGAGGGTTGTGCTCTCTTTAGTCACCATTAGACTCAAGCCTTTCTGTACAGAAGTCATAAGAAAGCCTGTCATCTCACTTTAGTGTTGTACATAATCTCATTTCTTATAGAAGTTTCTGTTCATTTTTTTCCCCTAGAATTGCCACAGTTGGTCTTCTCCCCAGTAGATAAAGCTTTGTTCCCAGGTCAGATTTTTTTTTGGTCTTTTCTCATTTCTCAAACTGAGTACTCTTCTGGGATACTTTTCAGTTCCTCAGGCAGTAGATTATGATAGTTTTCCCAAGCACGCAAATGTGTCAGAATCCCAGCAACTTGGTGCTCGAACGGAGACACTTCCTTTTCTCCCACCCTTTCTCTCTCCCATGCATACTGATGCAGACAGACAGAATACTGGAGTGGATAGCCATTCCCCTCTCCAGAGCATTTTCCTGACCCAGGGATCAAACCTTTGTCTCCCGCATTGCAGGTGGATTCTTTACGATCTGAACCACCAACGGAAGCCCAACAAAACATGTAATGATTCCTATTAAGGATATTCAAGCTCTAGTTGCTGAACTCTTAAACAAAATTCTGAAAAGGGGTGAAGAAATCAAGCCCTAAAGTAGCAAAAATCTAACTCATATCTAATTTGTCAAAGTGAACGTGAACGTGTTATTCACTTAGTCGTGTCTGACTCTTTGAGACTCCCTGGACTGTAGCCTGCCAGGCTCCTCTGTCCATGGCATTTT
Source organism: Oreotragus oreotragus (assembly GCA_006410675.1). NCBI lineage: Eukaryota > Metazoa > Chordata > Mammalia > Artiodactyla > Bovidae > Oreotragus > Oreotragus oreotragus. Next base: position 11,267 of record SJYX01016994.1, read on the forward strand.
CCAGGCAAGAATACTGGAGTGGGTTGCCACTCCCTTCTCCAGGGGTTCTTCCCCACCCAGGGATCGAACCTGGGTCTCCCGCACTGTGGGGAGATTCTTTACTGTCTGAACCACCAAGGGATTACCCTCTGTAAACCCAATCTGAAGTTATCAAGGTGTCCTTAAACCATCAGAGAAGTATTTTTAGTAACAGCTTCTTGACTCATCACATTGCCACTCAACTAATAAGTTTAGTCGCTCAATCATGTCTGACTCTTTATGACTCCATGGACGTTAGCCCTCCAGACTCCTCTGTCCATGGGATTCTCCAGGCAAGAATACTGGAGTGTGTTGCCATTTCCTTCTCCAAGTGATCTTCCCCAACTCAAAGATCGAATCCAGGTCTTCTGCATTACAGGCAGCTTCTTTACTGTCTGAGCCACCAGGTAAGCAACTAATACAACTAAACTAATTTTTAAATATCCAAATTGCCAGCAGATTTCACTCAGCATCCCCTGGGAGAGCACAGAAGTGTTCACTAGGCAACATGGGGACCACATCCGTGAAAGAACATTAATTTATAATTTGAATTTGTAACATGACTAAATCACTAAACATTTTCCATTTGATTTCTAGCCTTGTGGATATTGGGATCTATGACTCATTCTTCCAAATGGGCATCCCTTTGGGATGTCTGTAAAGATGACACAAAGGCTTGATGTGTCATCCAAATCACAAGGTTATAATATTTACTTCCTTAAATCTGACTGCAATGAAGCATGATTTTTTTTTTTAAGAAAAGAAAACTCTTTGGAAGAATACAAAGAAACTTTTGTTAGAGAGCTTTATCTAGATTTGGTCTCAAGAAGAGTTAATCAATTAAATGATTCAACATATATTAAATACCCATGTCAGATACTGTGCTAAACAACAGCGATATAATGGAATAAGACACCATCCCAGCCCTAAAGTCTATCCATGCAAACAAGCCATTGCCACACAATGTAATAGTTGCTATAAAGAAAAAACAGAAGAAGCAGTGACTAATTCTGTTGGGTGTCTGGGTGTCTTTCAGGAAATATGGTATTGAAGTTGGTCTTGAAAAATAGATTACTGGATAATGCAGATGAAGGAAGGCATTAGAGGCTGAGTAGAGGAAGAAGTGGATGCCCGTTTATTAAAGGGCAAGGCGTATTTAGGGAGCAGTCCAGGGCTCTGCATAACCAGAGCTCCACCTCTCATCTGGGGCACACAGACTCCCGGCCTGTGCAGCGGTACGCCAGAAGCTGGGGAAACTCCCAGGGTGAGCATATCACAGCTGCCCAGGGCTTTTTTGAGTTTATTCAATGTTATGTCCATTTTAGTTAATAATGATTTTGGACACTTTCCCCAGTTTATTGAAATACAAATGAGTAAGGATTTGGGGCATATTAAAAAACAAAGGCAAGCATGAACACGTTGTGGAGCAGAATGCTAAAACCTCATGAATTCTTTGTATGAAACAAACATCTCTCAGTTGCAGAAGTCCATTTCAATAACCCCTCTAACTAAGCTGTAACCCCTCTAACTTTTACCAAGCCCCAACCTTTATGGTTCCATGCCTCCCAGCTCTTAAAGGGGTTCAACTGAAAAAAGCTGCACTAAAATGTAGATTGAAGTAAGGTGAGAGGCAGGAAGTAAGATTAAAAACATAATTTATTATCCTCTGGATATCTTTAAGGTATCCTTTGGAACCTTATTTGTACAGGGTTTCATATGCCAGATTGAGAATATGTAAGCAGGGTGCTAACAGGATTGAATTTCTGTTTCAGAACACTCTGTGGCACTGTGGCAAATAAATTAGAGAGCAAGAGACAGAACAAGTCAACAGACCATTATTACCACCTAAAATAAGTCAGAGGCAGTGAAGATGGCTAAGAAGAGATAGATTATTTGAGAGATAATTTAGAAAAGGAAAATGACAGGATTTAGTGATATTGACTGTGGGAGGGAGTCAGGGGTGACTCAGATTTCTTGCTTTGCAAACTAATGGACAGTAAAGAAATAAAAAAAAAAAAAAGTTTCTGAAGATACCTAAAAGACATACGAAAGATAATGATTGATTTTTGCTTCTGCTAAAATGTGATGCCTCTGGCACAGTAATTATTCATTATCTTTATTTAGCAACCGTTAAACACCATGAACTAAGCTAGATATACTTGGAAATATCCAAAAGGTAGTGGAAATTCAGGTCTGAAATGTAAGAGATGTGTTAGGCTGAGAGTATAAACATGGAAGTCACTGATGTGTTTGGAGGGATGGTTGAAGCTAAGCAGCAGAGTTATGATGCCACCAGGAGTCTGCAAAGAGTAGGAAAAGAAGATTTTTCAGGACTGAGTCCAGGGGAGAACTAACCATTCAATGTGAGAAAGTGGAAGAGCCTGGGAAAAGGTTTTCACAAAGTCACAATGATAAGACTTCCTCCTAGTTTTGTTTTTTAATGACTGATTTAGTAAAATTTATTTGCATTTTGCAAAACATAAACTTCAGATATTTGAAAGAATGTACATGATCTTCCTACACACCATATAAAGTCATCTTGTTCAGGGTTACTAAATTTCAGATATGTTATGAATCTATAAGCTGTTGCCAAATATTTTCATTTTAATTGGGTGTAAAATAGTAATTTAGACCAATTACAGAAATCAATTGAATTACTTCATTAAATTCTGCCAGCTTAGAAATTAGGCAGTTTTAATTATTTTTCTAAAGGAGGAGAGGGCGGGTAACAGATGAGCTTTACTGTATGGGTCCCATAGGAGCCATAATTACAGATAAAATGAACCTTGGTGTTGCTGAGGGATTTAATCAACTTCCCCTGGAGATTCATATTTTCATTTTGGCTCACACTCTGTACAAAAGTTATTTTGGCAAGAAGTGGATGTAAAACGTGAAGAGTTCTAGGACACCACGAAACCCGATCGAGCCGTATTTTCTTTCCTTCAGACGTAAATCTAGGCAGGTTCCTGGCGGGGCCCCAGGTTGCAGCTGGGGAGGCAGAGCAGCAGCCCTAAATCTTCACATCGTCCTTCGTTCCCTGATGCTAGAGACCTCGCCCTAGAACGGCTCTCCTTTGGGTACAGCTGCTCTGGGTACGACGAGGCATGGATCAAGCCAGGCAGTCGTGGAGTTAGGCCAGGCTGCAGCTCTCTACACTTTCAAACTGCACATCTCTTTCCTTACTGGTGGGAAACTTCCGGGCCTCCCTTCGGTTCAGGTTGAGTGACGTCATCACCATACCAACCAATCACAAATCAGCTCTGAAAGAGACCGGAGGGAGCGGGCATTGTACTGGTGATGCCTTTTTGTCAATCCCAGCAGAGGACCAGCCTCTTTTCTCTTAGCAACGGATGCGTCAGGGTAACAGTTTGCTGGAGGAACTAGACTGCGTTCTTGGGACTTGTTTTTCTGAGAGAGTAGAGTCAAACTCTCATCTCCAGCTCCCGAAGGAATTTTTCTCCAGGGTATTGCGAAGAGGCTTCTTTTCCCTTCAGTTTAGCAGTATCAGGTAAGGGAAGCTCTGAGTGGGAAAGGAGGTTTGGAAAACAAGTCAGTATTTTACTCACTCTTTCAAGGGCATTAGGAACACTCGCTGTGCCAGCGATGTACCAGACATGGTGAAGACTACATAAATCTACAAAACTTTCTCTGCTTTCAAAGAACTGGGGACAAAAATAATAATGAGAGAGCAGTTAACGACACTCTGAGAACTCTGAGGGCCGGTACCTGTACACAGGTTTTATATTCCCAGTGCTTTCACATTGCCTGGAATATAGTAGAAACCCAATAATTACTGGATGGATGGATAGATGGATAAAAAGGAAAAGAGCATGATCCTCGTATAGCAGATCAAAGAAGAAATGATTAATGTGGACTGAAGTGACTAGATGTCTTCAGGACTTAAGAAAGGGCTTTAGTAGGTGGCATGAAGAAGGCAAACAGAGGAACGTTAGCTCTTTGAAAGTAAGGGCCTTGTCTTATTCCTCTGTTGACTTCCAGAACCTGATTGATGTTCAATAATTTCTCTTTCCCCACGGTGTATTCTGAATGCTGAATGCACTTACAGCAATCCTCAGGCAGGTCGGAGTTTGAGGCTCTTGGCTTTGCAGAAGCCTAGCATAATTAACTAGGCTGCAGCATGATTAGAAAGTATCAAGGAAAACAGGATTGTATTAGCCTGAGTGAGAAAGTTGCAGAGGCTTCAGAGAGAAGGTTGAATTGAGCCTTTAAGAATGAGTAAGATTTCAGCAAGCAGAGATGAGCATCATATGGAAGATGGGGGTTGGGGAGGGCAGAGCGTTTTCACTCTCTGTTTAGAGAATGGATAGTAATTAGCGTTTTCACTCTCTGTTTAGAGAATGGATAGTAATTCCATGAGGCCAGAGTAGAACTAGAAGAATAGATGTATTGAGGCTGGCTGCCAAGGGTGTTAAAAGTGATGCTTAAAATTTGGACTTCCTCCTGTTTTGCTAAATCTGGTTTTCAGACCATGAGTGTAAGACTGCCTCATAGTAATTTTTAAAATGCAGAGTCCCAGGCTTACCCAGATCTTCAGAATCACAGTGGGAGTCCAGGAAACTTGCATTTCAAATGAATTCTCTTTCTATGCTACTGGAGGAGAATTGGAGAAGGAAATGGCAACTCACTCCAGTATTCTTGCCTGGAAAATCCCATGGATGGAGAAGCCTGGTAGGCTACAGTCCATGGGGTTGCAAAGAGTCGGACACGACTGAGCGACTTCACTTTCACTGGAGGAGACTGCCTCTGTGGCTGATAGAAACCCACTTTATATTCCCTAGTATACAGGGAAGTGGCTTGTTAAGATCTGCATTTTAGGAAGAGCACTCTGAAGGCCTGCCCTGTGGGACTGTTCTGGTTGGAACAGAGGCGGGGAGTAAGTTAAATGTTCACGATCTACCTGGTCTAGTGGCAGGGTAAGGGAAGAGGAATCCGTGGACAAAAAAAAAAAATTGCATGTTTATTTTGACTAACCACTAATTGAAATGCGTTCATTGGTAACAAACCACAGTAGTATTCACAGGACCTGTGACTTTGTCATCAAAAGATATTATATACCTTTTCATATAATATCATGGATGTTATATTATTTATGCTCACCACTTTTAAAAAATTAGGGCAGTCATTAGAACCACTGCTAGATCTTATTTAATATATTAATAAAGAAGAACATAAATTATTATACCATAATTTTTAAAATAGTTTGATAACTATATTTCAGTATAATATATTCCTTGTAATCCCATGTTTTTGTTTGATGCATGGGCTTCACCAGGCTGCCAAAGGGGTTTATGGCACAAGACAGGAACTCCTGATATAGGAGGACATGTTGAAGGCCTAAACTAGAGGATGCTATGGGAGAGGAAAGCTTGGAATTCAGGAGATATATCAGAGGGAGAAATCATGATTTAGCATCTACTTAAATAACTAAATATATGATGTTGGAAATAAATGGAAGTAGGTTAGAAGAGGAGAAACGAGAAGAGAAGACTAACAAATATTGTAGAAACAGTTATCTCTGGAGGGTGGGTGTCTTGCACTTTTCCAAAGATGGCAGAAGAGCCCAGGAGAACCTTGAAGCTTAATCATCAGGATCTTGGTAGAGACTGACCAGCAGTTCTTGGAGACATACTTACAAGACTCCCAAGATGTTAGCCTTGGACCTTATTCTAAATCTCTATTTTTTAACAAAAGTGAAAGTGATGGAGGCAAACGTGATGAACTTACATATACTTTGGGGAGATAAAAGAAGATAAAGAGGCTGATGGCCATCTAGACAAGGTCAGATAATTGAAGAAGTCTTAAGGAAGTAATACTTACATAGAAAGACACTAGGTGAAGATGAGGTCCCAGTGCTACAGGTTTTCTTAGAATTAAAAATCTTGTGAATGGCTGTGAGCCACACAGGCATATATGTAACAGATGGGAATGTGTACAGGTATGTGCAATACAGCGGAATAAACTGAAGAGAGGAAGCTAACAACTGTTTACATTGCTGTATTATGTCAGTTATAATTCATGTCACTTATCCCTTCATTTGCAGTAGTTGCCTTCCTGAAGCCTCATAGAAAAACACAGTCCCAGGCAAATCTTTAGTTTGGAACCAAGTCATGGACAGCTCTGAATGCAATGCTCCTCCTTCTCAGTGGAGTACCATCACAGGTTTTGAACATGAACTGTTGCACAGAGCATTTACCCAGTACAGTGTCCCTCAGTATCTATGGCAGGGTTTTCAGGCTCCCCCATAGATACCAAAATCCAAGGGTGCTTTTATAAAATGGTGTATTATTTGCAAAACCTAAGCACATCCTCCTGTATACTTTAAATCATCTCTAAATTACTTTTAATACCTAATACAATGTAAATAATAGTCAGTGCATGGCAAATTCAAGTTTTGCTTTTTGGAACTTTCTGGAATTTCTTTCCTCAATATTGTTGATCTGAGTACTCACTTCTTTTGTCACTCCCAATTGTCTTTTGCTGTCTATATGGAAGGTAGAAAATGTGTCCTTTGGTGCGCTGGTAGCAAAAAGGCATTCTGGAATGAGTGAGTTAATTTACAAAGAAAATTGATAGTTTTAATATCAAAAATACTTAAATGGAATTATTAAATATTTATAAGTATTATCTTTCATAAATTCTGTTTTTAAATTCAATCAGCTATGGTGGCTTTGAAAACCAATTGTAGTACAAGCCTCTGGGGTAGACATAATCTTAATTTTAGGAATAGATGAATATCTCTTCTGCTACTCTTAATCATGATGAATTTACTTCCATTGGGAACAGGAAAAATATGGTGAACATTTCAGAGTAATTTTGGTAAAGTGATATCTGTATTGAAAGTTTTTCATGACCTTGAAGTAGTCAATTTAATAAGAGAATTTTGGAAAATATAATATAGCACATTCACTACACAAAATATCCTGTTAGTTTTATGAAAACTTTCAGTAAGACCTGCTGTAATTTTCTCAGGTGGCTCAGTGGTAAAGAACCCACCTGCCAATGCAGGAGATACAAGAACTAGTATTCCCTTTCCTACCAAAGATGCAAGGGATCAACAGACTAGCTAAAAAATGTTTCCTAAGGCCCTAATGGGCTTCTCTGGTGGCTCAGACAGTAAAGAATCTGCTTACAATGCAGAAGACACAGGTTCGATTCCTGGTTCAGAAAATCCCCTGGACAAGGAAACGGCAACCCACTCCAGTATTCTTGCCTGAAAGTCCCAGGGACAGAGGAGCCTGGAGGGCTACAGTCCATGGAGTCACGAAGAGTTGGACATGACTGTGCGACTGAGCACACCCATGTACATTTAATTGCAACATTTGAAAAGAACTGGGTACATATAATTGATTTGACGTTTCTTGGGATGGTTTATGTTAAGCTGAGACCTATACATTCAAGAAGCACCTGCCTGGAACCCATGATTATTTTACTACATGTGGCAAAGAAGAATTAAATTTGTAGGTCAAGTTAAAATTGCTAATCAGTTGACCTTAAAAAAGAGAGATCATCCTTTATTATCGAGGTGAGTCTAAGGTAATTACCAGGGTTCTTAAAAGTGGAAGAGGGAGGAGGAAGAGAAGGTAAGAATATTCTATGTGAGAAGGACTTAAACCCACCATCGCTGGTTTTGAAGATGGAGCCAGAGGGCCCACCAGCCAAGGAATGCTGGGGTCCTCCAGTAGTAGGAAAAGGCAAGGAGATGAATTATCCCCTGGAACCTCTAGAAAGGATGGAAATGTTGATGCATTTCCTTGTTGACACATTGATTTTAGCCAGACTTTGAAACTATAGAACTGTGAGATAAATTTTTACTGTTTTAAGACACCAAGTTTGTGATAACTGTTTTAGCAGCCATAGAACACTAATACAGCATGCATACAGCTTATTCACAGAAAAAAAGAAGAGTGAAGCTGTTAGTCGCTCAGTCATGTCCATCCCATTGACAGTAGCCCAAAAGGCTCCTCTGTCCATGGAATTCTCCAGGCAAGAATACTGGAGTGGATAGCTATTCCCTTCTCCAACGGATCTTCCCAACCCAGGGATGAAACATGGGTCTCCTGCTTTACAGGCAGATTTTTTACCATCTGAGCCACCAGGGAAGTTATTCACAGTTTAGCCAGAAGCCTTTTTTTTTTTTAGATTGGAATTTCATAAGCTAAGAATAGAAGAAGGGAAGGAAGAACCAAGGAATCATTAACAATTTTTCTTGGTACATATACTGTGTTACAGAGGTCACAATAATAGGAAAGAAAATGAACCTCCATCCTCGCAGTATATATTCTATTTCACATGCCCCAAATTGAACTCCCAATCTTTCCTTTCAAAACAATTCTTTCTGGGGAATCCCCATCTCAATAAACAGCAAACCTATGCTTTCAGTTCTTGAGGCAAAACTCACTAATGTCATCCTTGATCTCTTTCTTTCTCTCAGAACCTGCATCCAAGTCATCAGCAAAGACTATGGGTCCTACAAAATCTATCCTGAATCCAGTCAATTTTTCCATCCCACTCTCACCTCCCTGATCTAAATTGCTACTATCTCTTTCTTAGATAATTGACTGTCTTTTAATTGGATTCTTTACTTCAGTTCTTTCCTTGCTGTAGTCTTGGCATCACAGCAGCCACAGTGATTCTCAAAATGTGAATCAAGTCAAGTGAAGTAACTCCCCAGCTCAGAACTGTCCAAAGCTCCCTACCTCATTCACAGTGAAACCCAAAGTCCTTCTCCATGACCTAGCCCTCTTGTGGTACATTATATAGTTGCCCCCAACTATCCACCTCCCTTGTAGGAGGATCATCATTCCGACCCATTCCTAGGCAAGCATACATTCTTACCCCCTTATCAGGATTGACTGTGTGGTTTGGTTGAGTCAATGGAATGTAAGCAGAAAAAAGGGCAGCGCACCAGTGCCAAGAAGAAGAGTTAGAAAGCATTACTCGATTTTATTGGCTCTCACTTTTTCTTCTGCCGCAAAAGCGGTATGTGTCAAATAGGCACTGCTCCTTCAGCCAGTGTCCCAGAAGAAGACTGGAAGCAACATCTCACCCACAGCCATAATACAGAACATGGGAAGAAAGGAATGTTTGCTGTTGCATGTTCCTGAGTGGTAGAGGGCATTTGTTTCTACAGCAAAACTGACTGTTAATATAGCTGCACTACGTCTCCAGCCAACTTCAGGTCCTAGTCTTCCCCTCAGTCTCTCTGCTCCAACCATCATGACCTTCTTGCACTTTCCTAAAGCGCCACGCAAACACTTGCCCCAGAATCATTACACCTACCATTCCCTCCGCCTGGAAATACCCTTTTCTTCCCGAGATACCTGCATTTCCGGCTCCCTCCCTTCTCTGGGGACTTTGCTCCAATGTTGCTTAAGTGAGGTCTCCCTAGTGCACCCTCTCGCCTCCTACACCCAACCCTGCTTTTCCTTTTCTCCTTAATAGTTATCATCATTTGAGGGACTGATTATTTTGTTCCTTTCTTGGCTGTCTCTTTCCCCACTAGAACACAAGCTCTATCAGGGCAGCGGTTTTGACTATTTTTTCACAGCTATATTCCTAATACTTAGGAAAGCATCTGGCACATTATAGTCACTCAGTAAATATTTGTGAAATAAATAGTGTGTGTGGGGGGGTGGTGTGTGTGCACATGTCAGGTGAGTTTGGGTGACCTTCACGAGGTTTCTGTGTATTTTAAGTCAAATATAGCTGGGATAGAATATAGAGATGGGTACATTGATAAGAATCTTCTGAGAAGAAGACTAGGTCCAAGATGTGAAATTACAGTAAGGCTGGGAAGTGGGATGGAGGAGACTCAACAGGCTGAAACAGTGGGTTAGAGCCATCCATTGCACAATAATTTGCCTAAGGCCACTAAGCTGGTAGAAGGGTCTGTTTTTAAACCCTGCTGGTCAAACTCTTGAAATCACATCTTACTCATCTAACAAGACGGGTCAGAGCTGATCTTTGAGATGACAGGGATTTAGTGTCATGGCAGTGACCTTGGACATGTTATATCCTGTCAAAATTGTTGAGTAATTCCACAGAAAACTTTTGGAGGTATTCTCTGAGAGTGCAAATAAAGACACAGTGGTTACATGTACACATTTAGGACAGAAGTACTATTTAAATTTTGTTGTTCAGTTTAAATGGTGTCTGCACTTTGCAGCCCCATAGACTGCAGCACACCAGGCTTCACCATCTCCAAGAGTCTGCTCACTCTCACGTCCATTGAGTCAATGATGCCATCCAACGATCTCGTCCTCTGTCACCCCTTTCTCCTCCCGCCCTCAATCTTTCCCAGCATCAGAATTTTTTCCAATGAGTCAGCTCTTCGCATCAGGTGGCCAAAGTATTGGAGCTTCAGTTTCAACATCAGTCCTTCCAATGAATATTCAGGGTTGATTTCCTTTAGGATTAACTGGCTTTCTCTCCTTGCAGTTCAAGGGACTCTCAAGAGTCTTCATCAACACCACAGCTGAAAAGTATCAATTCTTCAGTGCTCAGCCTTCTTTATGGCTCATCTCTTACATCCATACTTGACTACTGGAAAAATCATAGGTTTAACTATATGGATCTTTGACGGCAAAGTGACATCTCTGCTTTTTAATATGCTAAGCTTATTTATATTATTCAAAAAGCATGCATATATATATAGACATTGTGAGTCTGTGCCTGCCTATGGACTTGAAGCCTGTGTTTGTAGCTGGGACACCTGCCAGGCACAGGGCAGCACAGAGCAGCTTCCTGAATGGAAACAGTAGCAGGAGGCAGGGGATCCAGTGTCCTCTTTTGTGCTTCCATTGCAGGATCTGTGGCAGAAACCTTCAAGTGTCTCTCGCCAAAACTTCAGCTGCAGCTGAATGGCTCCCCTGCAGTGGCAAGATCTCACTAGGAAGACTGTTGTTGCAATAAACTTTTGGGCACAAAACACCCATTTGTGAAGATACATGTTGATTTGCTGTTGTTTAGTCGCTAAGTCATGTCCAGCTCTTGTGACCCCATGGAGTGTAGCCCACCAGGATCCTCTGTCCTTGGAATCCTCCAAGCAAGCATACTGCAGTGGGTTGACATTTCTTTCTCCAGTGTATCTTCCCCACCCAGAGGTTGAATCTGTGTCTTCTGCACTGGCAGGCAGATTCTTTACTAGTGAACCACTAGGGAAACCCACATGATGATTTAGCCAAAGACAAAACTTAGGAAATATATTCTTATGTTTATTAGATGATAATACTTATTATTTGAAACTATAAATGATGCTAATGATATCCTCTCTTTATGCAGCTGAAAATCTGAGCCATGGCTCCAAAACCTCAAAAACGAAAGAAAACAAAACATGCCAAAACCAAAATGACATTACCTGGTAGGACTGTTTCTTCATTTATGGGATTTTTATAGATTTAGTATTTGTACATCTGTTAGCAGCCAAAACAATCGTGGTATTATCTCTCAAATACCATGATTTTTTTTGCTGTCATAAAGTCAAATGCAAGTGGAATTCAAAATATGGGGATTTATTATTATTTTTATTCATATCATTATAATATCAACTAAATATCATGTAATAAATGACATAAATGTTATAGCAAATATATCATTATGAGATTATTCGGTGAGAAAGATAATTATTCAGTTTCTATTTGATTATTAATAAATAGCTTAAATCTTTATTGTGTATTTGCTTTTGTGTTTTATGTTTTAAGACTTGGTAGAAGACTAAGATACATATCTGATTCAAAAATGTAAATTTAACATCATTTTATTATATTCTAGTTAGTGAAGAAGCAGAACCCTTGAATATGGAGAGCATGGGTAAGTGGAAATACAATTCAGAATCCATGTCCCCAGTTCTGCAACATTTTAATATGCAACAAGCAAGGGAGAATACTATAAATTGAAATGATTGAACAAAATGTGCATATACTAACAGTGCATCATGTTATTTAGAATATAAAATAAAAATTTTGAAGAAAGATTAAAAGAGTGGAAGAGAGAATTTCAAACTGAACAGTCTCTTAAAAATCTAACATCCTATGATTACTGAGAGACCTTTGGTAACTATAGAGTGTGTTGTTTATTTTGTAACAATAAAGTTGTTGCTTTTTTATAAAAATATTTTTCAAACTCTGGCTCATGGGCAACATATATCTGTACGCCATGTTAGGGTTCTATTATTTCAAGGAAAGAAGCTGATTTTTAAGCAAATAAACTAGAACTTAAACAACCAAACTGATGTTGTTCCTACTTTTAGAGGCTAAATCTTATTCTAACAACTTTTATTTTTATCGTTGTTGTTGAAACTTTCTCTTCGACTTTTCTTAGATGATGCAGTTCATTTTTAGAAACATTGTTGATTCCCTAACATTGAACTCACAGCCAATCACACTGTAATTCAGGCCTGACTGATGTTTATCTAATAATACACGTTTTCTTATAAAGTACATCACAGCCTCCTTGCACGTAGCAACACTAGACAACACTTTAGCTGTAAGCTCAGGGACCATTTTAAACAGGCAAATCATCAACACAAAGCACAAGAAATGTGGCACCACGTCAATAGTAGAAAGGACACTGCAGTTTGAGAGCAAGTAGAAGATGGTAGAGCCTCCTTGACCACATGCACATTGGGTAACTCACATTTTTTGCCACCTTAAAGCATGTCCACTAGTGAACGTGAAAGTGCCACAACTATTGATCTTGGATTACAAATGCATTTTAGAAAGTGAATTTGCAAGTACAAAATTTGTGAATAATGAGGACGGAGCATATTTATTTGTTTGTGCATTTATATCCTATTCACACATACACCCATGCTGACTCGCCCTTGTGTGTGCTCGCTACCTCTCACCCTCTCTCTTCTCTCTCTCCCTCCTACACTTCTCTCCTCCATCTCTTCCTTTCTTTCTCTCTCTCTGTTTCTTTCTTGCACACACAAAACCTTCAGCAGAACAGAAACTCTTGTTTACTCCTGTACCCCAATGCCCATCTTGATACAGAATAAACACTCAATAAATATTTGTTGATTGACTGAGTGAATGAATAAATTGCTTTCCCTGTTCTTCCTTTCTAAATAGACCAGCAGCACTCCTGCCCTCCTTCGTTCCATGTTCTCTCTCTCACCCAGTTTTCTCCTACGTAGCACTTGTCACCATTTGTCCTTATTTGTTTCTGAGGGTATTTATATGCTTAACATCTGTCTCCCCCTCTAGACTGTATACCCTACAACTAGCACCATGTTTTTCACATAGTAGGTGCTCAGTAAATATTTTCTGACTAAATAACGAGTAAGCAGATCCATGACTTAGTATGCATACATGCATGTTTCTTTAAGGAAGAAAAAAGAAATTTCAGCACTTTGTACTGAGAGTGGAGGGGTTTGAATTAGCATCCCTTTGTCCTACAACCTCTCTCTCTACTCTCTACTCCCAGACTCCCTTGCTGTGGGCTCCTGTAATTGCCAGCTGTCACTCAAGGCTTGGGGCTGTCATGCTGCTTGACAGTAGGATTCCGTTTCCTACCAAGGACCAAGGGATCAACAGACTGGCTAAAAAAAATGTCTCCTAAGGCTCTAACAGCCTTCCTTGGTGGCTCAGACAGTAAAGAATCTGCTTGCAATGCAGGAGACACCGGTTCAGTCCCTGGGTGGGGAAGATGCCCTGAAGAAGGCAATGGCAAGCCACTCCAGTACTCTTGCCTGGAGAATCTCATGGACGGAGGAGCTTGGCAGGCTACAGTCCATGAGGTTGCAAGAGTTGGACACTACTTAACAACTAAATCACCACCACCAAGGCCCTAACAGGCAATGTCTGGAGGTCTCTAGAGATGATGTGTGATTTTTCCACGTAATTAACATTTATTGAGCTTTGTGTCAGGAGTACTTCTCTCATCCCTTTAGCCCTATTAAGTTAGCGTTACTGTGGCCATTAGAAGATGGAGGTGCTGTGACTCCCAAAAGTTAAATAATTCACCCAAATTATGTGTCACACTTTAATACAGGTTAGAGTATCCATGGTGTAGTAATGGCTTATGGCCACTGTAACAAGTCACCACAAATTTATTATTGTACAGTTTTGGAAATTAGGAATCTGAAATTGCTTTCCCTGGGGTAAAATCAGATTGTCGGTAGGGCTGGTTCTTGTGGAGTTTCTGAAGGGATAGTCTGTTCTCTTCTTACCTTTCCCGCCTAAAGGCTCCCAGTGTTAACTGACTCTTGGTCCCTTCCTCTGTCTTCAAAACCTGCAGCGTATCATCTTCTAATCTTTGTCTGACTTTGACCTCTGCCTCCGTGTCACGTCTCCTACTTGATATTGACCCTCCAGCCTTCTTCTTATAAGGACCCTTGTGATTTCACGTGACTCACCTCAGAAGCCCAATAACCTTCTCATCTCAAGATCCTTAACTTAATCACACCTGCAAGTCTCTTTTGTTAGGTAAGGCAACATGTTCACACGTTTCACGAATTAGGATATGGCTGTCTTTGGGGGAAGCATTATTCTGTTTACCACAAGAGATTAAGAGCACAGCTTTTGGAATTAGACAGATGTGGTTTGAATCATAATTCTGCCACTTAATGACTGTGTAGCCACAAATGACTTCAGCTTTTTGAGCTTCTTCCCCATCTGAAGAATGAGGTAGTGACCCTCACCTCATGAGCATGAGGCAGAAGGGAAATTAGGTAGTGCATGCATGCTTCCTTACACAGGGCGGTCACAGAGAAGGTTTGCAGTAACTGTTGTTACTATAATGGTAAGGAAATAGATTAATGAAAGAGAATGAAAAATAAACTCACATATATATGGTCGATTGATTTTCAACAAAAGTACAAAGGCAATTCAGTGGAAAAGAGACAGTCTTTTCAATAAACGGTTTTGGAACAATTGGATATCTACAGCTAAAAAAGTGCACTTCAACCCATACTGCGTATCACATACAAAAATTGTCTCAAAATGGAACATAGACCTAAATGTAAAATCAGATATTATAAAACTTCTGGAAGAAAACATAGAAAAATATTTGTGACCTTGGATTAGGCAAAAATTTCCTAGAAAAAACACCCAAAACTGTAAATCCTTAGAAGTCTTTGCCTAACTGGTTTTTTCTTTTATGGAATTCTAGTCAGAATGAGCTAGAGGAATGAGCTCTTGCTATGTGCAACAACATAAATGAACCTCAAAATAATCATGCTAAGCAAAAGAAGACAAACAAAAAGCACATAATGTGCATTTATAAATAGTCCATAAAAAACAAACTACTGATCTATAGAAATGGAAAGCAGATCACTGATTGCCTGGGAGTGAGGAGGGGTGCTGGGAGAAGGGGCAGAAAGAAATTTTGTGTATTATGGTTGTGCTCTTTATCTCGATTGTCGTGATAGTTTCATGGGTCAATGCATATATTTATCAATTTGTATGCTTTAAACATCTATGGTTTATTATTTATCAATTATATATCAGTAGAACTGTTTTTTTTTTAAGTAAACCAAAATGTTAAAAGAAAAATATGGATTTTTTAAAAAAAGAAAGATATGGATGAAATGCATGGGACTTATGTACATACTGGTTCAGTACACAGGATTGGCCTGATTGCCGTGTGGCCTATGATTTGTACTGCACAGCCTGCATCCTTGTGTACATAGGATTCCTAGCGAGTTAGTTGTGGAGAGTTTGAGTCTGTCTTGCATCTCTCTTCTACTAGGCTGCTAGGTGAATAACTGCACTCACTGCATCCTGTGCAGTGCACCTTTGTTACCTCCCTGACTATGTGTGAAGAGGGGCAGGACCGTCTCCTGTGCTCTGCTGTGTTCACACATTTGAGAGAAAGTACAGCATGCTAGATACAGTGCAGGGAATTTGGTTTGGAACCTAGGTCCCCTATTTCGAATTCCCATTCCCTGACCTTGGATACTTTACTTGTACTCTGAGGGCCTCAGTTTTCTCAGCTAAAAAGTACAGGCAGTTACAGTAATGTCTTCAGAATGTTGTTATAAAGAGTAAATAAATTAATAATCTGTGTAATGTGCTTGGAACAGTGGCTGGCAGTAGGTGCTTCCCAGAAGCTTCTATACAGCAGGCTGTTTTTCACTCACACTGTCATTCACTCACTGCACTGGGCTGGCAAAATGTCCAGCAGGTCTTGCCCCCATGGAAGCACTTCTGACCTCTACAAGCTTCAGGAGGCCCTGCGTGCCTTCTGCTCTGCTCCAGCGTCTTTCTCACCCTCCTGGACCAGCCAGTTTCCCACTCTGCTAGAGGCACAGCAGAGCCCAGAGCCCATCTCACCACAAATCATCAGAGCCTCAGTGCTGTCTTCAGTGCAGGCCTCAAAGCCTAAATAACAACAATTCTCTCATTAAATTTAGCCAGAGATCCTTGGGGTGTCCAGAAGTGTCAGACCTTGCTCTGTTTAGCTTGGCCGTTGTTCAGATAGGGCATGGAGGTACTAGACTATAGTAATTCTGTGGGGTCTACTGGCTACTAGTTGTCTACAGTTACTACTGGTTGTAGATCCCATCCAGAAACAGGCTACTAATACTACTAACTTCTAGATAAAGGAATGTAAGATCCTATATTAAAGTTGCCTTGAAAAGGACAAGTTAGTGACTTCCCTGGGGGTCCAGCGGCTGAGACTCTGCACTCCCATGCAGGGGAGCCCGGGTTCAATCCCTGGTCAGGGTACTAGATCCCGTATGCTGCAACTAAGCCCCAGGGCAGCCAAATAAATATTTGTTTAATGCTCAGTTAGTGTGAAAGGATTATTTTTATGATGAAATCTCCCAGTAAGGTTTGAAGTATGTTTAGTGGCAGTGGGTGACATAGAACACATCTTGGTCCCTGCCCTTCCAGTTTCTTGGATGGTAGAAAGCTTTTCTGGCCTTTGTGAGCGCCTCTGTTCATGAAGGACAGCCACCTGCTTTCCAGCTCTAGCTCTGTGTGGGTCTCACGGTTCCGCCTAGTGGTTTTCTAAGGCAAAACTGCAAGAACTCTTACTAGGCATTCAGTTCAGTACAGTTTTCAGTCACTCAGTCCTGTCCGACTCTTTGTGACCCCACGAACCACAGCACGCCAGGCCTCTCTGTCTATTACCACCTCCCAGAATCCACCCAAACCCACATCCATTGAGTCGCTGATGCCATCCAACCATCTCATCTTCTGTCGTCCCCTTCTCCTCCTGCCCCCAATCTTTCCCAGCATCAGAGTCTTTTCCAGTGAGTCAGCTCTTTGCATCAGTTGGCCAAAGTATTGGAGTTTCAGCTTCAACATCAGTCCTTCCAACGAACACCCAGAACTGATCTCCTTTAGGATGGACTGGTTGGATCTCCTTGCAGTCCAAGGGACTCTCAAGAGTCTTCTCCAACACCACAGTTCAAAAGCATCAATTCTTCGGCGCTCAGTTTTCTTTATGGTCCAACTCTCACATCCATTCATGACCACTGGAAAAACCATAGTCTTGACTAGAGGGACCTTTGTTGGCAAAGTAATGTCTCTGCTTTTTAATATGCTATCTATGTTGGCCATAACTTTCCTTCAAGGAGTAAGTGTCTTTGAATTTCATGGCTGCAGTCACCATCTGCAGTGATTTTGGAGCCCAGAAAAATAAAGTCAGCCAGCGTTTCCACTGTTTCCCCGTCTATTTGCCATGAAGTGATGAGACCGGATGCCATGATCTTAATTTTCTAAATGTTGAGCTTTAAGCCAGCTTTTTCACTCTCCTCTTTCACTTTCATCATGAGGCTCTTTAGTTCCTCTTCACTTTCTGTCATAAGGGTGGTGTCATCTGCATACCTGAGGTTATTGATATTTC